>BOPP01000326.1:593776-611079 GCA_017312745.1 Gryllus bimaculatus | reverse complement strand
GAGGGGGGGGATATTATATTCACACGACTCATGATATAACAATTCACACCACTTCTGTTACCCTATTTATATGTATGCTGTTTCGCATCACTTCATGCTAATTGCATTGATGACCTTATTCTACGTGTGTTCTTGGAGTTAAGTTTTTATCTGGTTCCAAGTTCAGATTAGGCTGTAATCAAATGAACAATTACAGAAAGGGTATTATAAGTACATTCTCTTTGTAGCAGTTTACGTGTTAATTTGGCGTTTTCAATCTGTGCGACATTCTTTGCAACAATGTTCTGAAAACGGTAAATAAAATGGGAAATAATTGTTGAAATGTTTTGGGTCTACAGATATAATTTCATTATTATTAGTGTTATTAATTTTTGATAAAACCAATATGCCAACTTTCAAATGGAGTTTACAAAATATATTCAAACTTGAATGTTTCGTTTTTGCAACACTCAGCACATATGATATACATTCAGTTTGGGATATCAGTTATACACTGAAAGATCCTCTCCCTTTTACGGATACTTACAACAAAAAATATACTAGAATATTTACAAATATTGGATGCTTCACATAGTGTGATCGTTTACATTGCACCATCAATGTACATGAGAATATGGACAAGCACAGTGGTGACCAAGAAAATGGTGGAACCTTTGACAGCCTGAATTTGCATCAGTTGTCTGCAGATGCGTAACAGTCTTGCAAGTGGAGGAAGAAATTTTCCGAATAGGTGATAAGAGGAGGCTAGTACTGATATAGATAAAATACAGTGTCTGCAGAAATACAAAAATTAATTTTAGAATGTGTTTTACTTAACGAAAATGTCATAAAAAATAAAATCAATTGTAAAAACTTATATTTTTAGGGATCCATAGTTTTGTGATCATCCTTTTAGTTTCTTAGAGTTGTTCAAGTTATTTTTCTCTGATTTGATAGAGCATGCAGAAAAGCAAAGTGTATACGCAGTACAAACAGGTAAATCTCACTTCCAATTATCTGCTGAAAAACTGAAAACCTTTTTGGAAATTATTTTAGTACATGGTTACAATGCCCTCTCTAGGTGTCAGATATATTGCGAAGAATCTCTGTATACACATAATTGTGCAATAACTGATGCCATGAGATGAACTAGGTATGATGAAATAATGAGATTTTTGCATTTCAATGACAATCAGTCTCTCGACCAAAGTGACAGATCGTCGAAATTGCGACCGTATCTGGAATTACTGAAAGATGTTTTTTCGAATTACACAGTTTGAGAACAATAAATTGCAATTGATGAAGTGATGCACACATATTACGGTCGCCACAGCCTAAAACAATATATCAAGAGCAAACCTATTTGGCTTGGCTACCAGGCATCGTACATGAAAGTCAGATTAGGATATTTGATCGATTTTGAAATTTATCAAGGAGTTAAAGGGAAGCAGATCATTTACAAATCTGATTACAGTCTTCGTGGTGTGCCGTGCTATTGCAGTTTGTTGAAAAACTGCCTTGTTCTAGGAATGAACTACATCACATTTTTGCTGACAATTACTTCATTTCCTTTAAAGATGTTGACTGTTTTACTGAACTAGGTTTAGGGTTAACAGAAACAATTAGAAGAGACCATCTGGAATGATGTCTCTAAATTGATGACACTGAAATGAACACACAACCCCGCGGAACATCTGATTTGTGGATGGACAAAGCACTCCCCAAATTCTTATGTAGATGAAATGACAATTCCGTTGTAACACTGGGGTTCAAATGCAATGAAGTGGAATCTGTCTCTGTAACCTCTCATTACTTCGCTTTGGAGAAAAGAAGATACACATCACTCAGCCAGATAATGCCAGAATGTGCAAGTCCAGCATGGGAAGTACTGATCGCATGGATCAGAACGTCTCTACTTACAGGTCCCATATTTGGTATAAAAAGTATTAGTGGCCAATCTTTCTCTGTGGGATCGATGCAAGCATACAAAACGCCTGGATTTCGCACAGGAGGTCTACTGAAAAAACTAATACTTTGACCCTTGATTTATTAGAATTCAGAAGAAAAGTAGCTATGGAGTTGATTCAACAAATTGACCAACCAAGAAGCAAGACAGGCCCTATGAAGACTACAGTTGCAAGTACAACACAATCACGACTTACCGGTCAAGTAGGGCACTTTGAATTGTGTCAAGAAGACTGATAATATCTTTTACAGCAGATTTACGTGAAAATGTTATTTTTTCTCCAGTATCTCTTCTTACTGCTACAATTTGCTGCTTGGCAAGATCTTTGGGACCATATTCCACTCTAATTGGCACACCCTGAAATTAGGAATTATATTATACATTTCTTAAATTCTTTCTGTGATTGTGATGAAGTTTTATATTTTACTTTCATTTTATATGGCTTCATTATTGTAATACAAATTAATATGTATAGAACATCAGAAAATTTGGTATATTTCAATTATTTTAAAAATAGTATCCTACAAAGTTAACTCAACACTGAAAAGTAATCACCCACATTGCACATTCAAACAACAGAACATGGCATATTTCTTAATCAGGACTTTCATAGCTAGAGAATTAAGAGATAAAAATATGTGAACTTTCCCAATTACAATCAATATGTTACTTCTTGAAGACACTTCTTCTACATTTCTAAATACTGTGAAAAAATTGTCATTAAACTGGACAAGATGGATTAGAACAGACTAGTAGGATTAGTTTTAAATTTGGATTGACATTAGGGAGACTATAAATTTAATAGGTAAAATCTATTAATGAGAAATGGAATTTGAAATAGTTCTTTCTAAAGAATAAAACATACACCTGTTTTACTTCAAGAAAAATATTTTGACATACCTTCAATTCCCAATGATTGTAACGCCAGCCAGGAGAATAATTATCACGATAATCTCCATACACTCGCAACCCACTTGCTTTAATTTCATTTTCAAGATCAGTGCAAGCCGACTGTAGTGATGATCGTTCTTCATCTGTTGATGCAACAGTTATGCCACAGGGAACAATTACCACCTGAAATGAACATAACGCTTATGTACATGAAACAAGTATTTAATTTAACATTTTATTCATGACAAGATTTAACAGAGAGATGTAACAGCTACAAAAATAGCTTGTAAAATAAAGAAATAATAATAAGAAATTAAGAAAATATTTTTTTGCGTTAACACAGCATAATTTTTATCCTAATATCACCGTAATGATTCATCTATTAGGAAAAGAAATTAAAGGGAGATCTCCACAGAATTTTCAGATATACATTTTTACAAATTGAAAATGACTCAGAATATTAGGTCAATAGTAAATATAACAATTGATGTAAGGTCAAAATATACTGTTAATAAGAGCCATAAAGAGTTGAAAGTCTGAAGTGCCTTGAAAAACACACAAATACATCACACACACTGTGCATAGAGCCACATTTTCCCACTTATGTATTATCTGATTTTTAATAAAATATTTCTTATCCAACTTCTTACCTGAATGCAAGCAACTCTAGGAGGTAACACCAAACCTTGATTATCAGCATGTATCATGATCATTACTCCTGAAAATTTCCATTAAATTAATATGAATTGAAGTTTACAGGGAAGTGTCAAACTAACTAAATAGTAACTTATCCTAACCAATAGTTCTTGTTGTGATGCCCCATGAATTCTGGTACACAAACTTCTTTTCTTTAGTATCTGGATCTTCATATGTAATTTCAAACATTTTTGAAAAATTCTGACCCAGGTGATGAGAAGTAGCACCCTACAAAAATAAAATCATCAACAACAAAATGAGAGTTTTGGATATGAAAATAAAATTGAAAGACTTTAGAATTTCATTAATATAATTGAACACACTGTTGTAAATTATACACGATTACAACAATTCATAAAACATCAGCATCATGACTCTCACTTTTTCAGGAATATTTTTATTTATTGTAAATTTCTTAACCAATTATTTTATTATCCAAGTCGCTTTTTACTTCATGTTGCTTTCTATTTATCAATTCACTTTTTCTGCTTTCATTATAAATTGTGCTTACTTGAATTGCACGTCCACTGGCTGAAATAAATGCTTCCACAGTGGTGGTATAAACTCCCCCAGCAAATTGTTCTTTTTCTGTCTTTCTGCCTTTAATTACCGGAATTGCTAAGAGGTCAGTGTACACTTGGGCATACAGATCTGCAAATATAATATTTCATGTTTAAATGTATTATCAATACTTATTTACAAATAAAAGAACACTCAAATAATGCTCACCCAAAATAGTTGTCACTTCTTTTTCAGCCTCTTCACAAGAAGCATATGCTGTATGACCTTCCTGCCAAAGAAATTCACGTGTTCTGAGGAATGGCTGGGGATGCTTGAATTCCCAACGCTGCAACAAAGAAATGTGTGTGTTATTAGCAATCCAATTGATGCATTACTTCAGAAATTGTAATATTTTTGTTTTTTTAAAATTACTGACTCACCACAACATTGTTCCATTGATTTAGTTTAATAGGTAGATCTCTGTATGATTGCACCCACTTTGCATAAGCAGGGTACATAACAGTCTCACTTGTTGGACGAATAGCAATAGGTTCCGCCATATCAGTGTCACCAGATTTAGTAACCCATGCAACCTTAAACAAATAGGTTTGAGTACTTAAAATGATCAATGATGAACAAAAATATATAAGGTTTACAAAATATATTAGTTTACCTCTGGGAAAAAGTCAGCAACATGGGTTTTCTCTGTCTCCAACACTGAACGAGACACAAAAAGAGGAAAGTAACAATTCTGAACACCTAACTTCTTTATCTCACGATCAAAGAAATCCTTGATTGTCTCCCATATAGCAAATGACCAAGGTCGATAAATATAGCAGCCACTTACATCATAATATTCAATTAGTTCACCTTTAGTTAAAACCTGTGAAACACAAAATTCTATTAATATGATAAAACAATTTTCCACAAAGGAATTCTGTTGTACCATTCAACAAAATATCCACCTGAGAATACCATTCAGGAAGATTTTCTTCTTTAGTAGCTTCCAGTCCTAATCTTGTTTGTTTTTTCTAGAAACATAAAAAAACAAATATATTAGAAAGATGGAAATGTCACAAAGAGACAGAATATATTCAACTGAAATGGGTTTGAACGTGAAAAGAAGGAATACACTGAATTAAAGATCTTTGTGAGAAAGATGTATGACAAGGTAGAAGAGCAAAGTGAAAGTCTGCGTAAATACAATGACAGTGGAAGGGGAGAGGCGAAGTTAAGGTCAAGTTAGATAATCACAAATATTTTTTAAATCTATGGCATCATACATCTTCAACTTTCTTTGCTGAGGTAGTGCTTGCTGGCTTCTCTTTTGCTTTTTGGGGTGCTGCTTTTTTCTTTTCTGGTTTTGATCTAACAGCATTTGAACCTGCTGGAGCATAATCCTCACCAGTGAGAGTTTTGAAATCTGCTTTTAACTTCAATAATTTCTTAACCTGCTCATCTACAAGTGCCTGAAAAAATAAATCAGAGCAAAATTAGCAACTAAACAATGTATATGTGATCTTGGATACCTGATGGAAGTAGGCAACAATATGTTGGTGTGTTTTATTTCTCTTACCGCATTTGATCCTGCACTCTTTAACTGGCGAACACTGTCACCTTGTGCAGCTACTATTGCAGAAAATGATTGGGCTGCATCTACAAAACAATAAATAATTAACAGATTTAATGATGTATTATAATATGCTCATTTGAATCCGCATCTGTATTTGATTATATCTATTGGAAAGCCACTCATAATCTGTTCTTCAAATCTCTACATTTTACATACTACATAAAATTAAAAGGACTACCAGAAACAAATTATTATCAGATAAACAAATAGGTTAGATCACGAATTTCCAACCTTTTTCTTTCCTCAAACCATTTAAAATAAAATTTTTGGATGCCCCTGTGCAGAAAGTCAGAATGGGGTCCTCTCTGCAGTAAATAATGAAATTAAGAATTTTAAATCTAACTGGTGCAAGACTATGGCTGGCGCAATGAAGCAAATAAGCACACAATATGATTTGTCTTATTCTTTGCCGATATCTAACTGCAGGGCTTCTTACTAAGGGCACCTTACTTCTTGGGTCCAGAGCTGTGCACCGTGTTTGCACCAACCTCGATATATCCGATTCTAAGGATAAATAATGGATTCCAAATGAGAGGAATGAATTTATAATTTATTAATATGTTTTGTCGCTTTAAAACAGAAAGCAATTAATTATCAAGTTCATTTAATATTTTTTGTAATCAAGGGAATATTGATTATGCCCAAAAATCACTGGTTCATATTTGACTATAGAATTCAAATCAACCCCTTAATGATCACTGACCTGCTCCAAAAAGTTCATCAATTTTCAGGGGGTTGATACCGTAGCTAACCCCTGCAATGACATGTTTGAAAAAGTGAGAAGTGAAGTCAAATCGGACTATGCAAACAAATTTTATTAGATGAGACAAGGGGGAGGGGAGAGTAAGAGATTGAACTCCTAAAAAGTGTAACTCTGTTGTCCATAAAAGTCCGGTACCTGACCCCAAATGCTGTGTTAGTGCTTTAAGTAACAAAAATTCTTACCCCAATTCATATACACATTCCAAGAATACCATTGTTTGAATGTGAAAATGGGATGTTTGGTTGCACTGCAGAACCTACTCTTAAAGATCAGTTTATAGAAGAGGGAATTGATCTTGTTTTAGAAATTGTACAGCTCAGTGAGGACAGTGAAGAGATCTATCACTGCCAATAACAGTGGCCAAGCTGCCTAACTTCATGGCCAAGTTAGCTGGAAGACTTAGGCCAGAGTCAGCTGCGGCTCATACTGCATCTAGGGCAGGCCTGCCCTGAGCAGAGCTTGCATGTGTATGCTAGACTGATTGGCCTGGTCTCACTCAATTTTCTATAGTCTATAGAAGCAGACCCACCAGTTGGGAAAAAGCCAGCATTTCTCAAGTTTGAAAGAAAGCAGACATTTAACTTTTTATGTGAGGTACATTGATAGAAAAAAGAAAGGTGATATTCAAAACGCATTCATAAATAAGTGCCCAACATCATTATGGAGCATTTCACAAAGCAGATTATAATAATGTTCGAGAACATTAATAAATACACTAAATACGCACAGTAAAGACCAGGCCAATAAATGTTCACATATTTTGTTAACTCCAGTCCACCAGGTCTGACCTCCTGATAAGACAGTGCTTTGATTGTTCTGGGCGGGTCAATTGCTAAGGCCATTACCCCCGTAAGTGTAGTGCACATTTTTGTTGCACGAGGTGGCAGTGACCTTCCCCTGCTGAATCATGAGATCCAGTGCCAACAGCTTGCACCCGTCAGCTTGCAGTTTTCTCAAACCAGGTTTCTCTCATCAGCGAGTCACCGCCCCAGCCAGCACAAGTTCTAAGCTTCCTACTAGTCTCCTAGCATGTATGGTATTGTAGTGTATGTAACAGTGGGTGCCTAAAAAAGGGGTGAAGATAACACCAGGAAGAGGAAGGAAAGATAATGGGCGGTCCATGACCCCGTTTGTAAGGGCGCTGCACTGGCATTTGCCTAGCATTGTTTGGCGGCGACTAGAATTCTCCTCCAGTTAGTGGCTGAATTCGACCTAAGTATGTAGTTAGCATTGAAAATCCTGCCACCATTAGGACTCAAACCCTACAAAGTCAAAGGCACTGCAGTGATATCACAGAGATGCAGCCACCCATGAAATTATGGGCAGGCTGAAGTGTCAGATTGTATATTATTTAAGACAGAAGAATAAAAAAAATGCACATATGCATCATTTCATCTGAAACATTTTCTCTTTCTGATGGAAGTAGAACATAAGTTAACTAGATGAGAGCAAGAAGTTACTATATTTACCTGTGCTGCTATCCCACTCTTGATTGGTTATATTTTTAAATTCAGTCTTAAGATTTAACAATG
Source organism: Gryllus bimaculatus (assembly GCA_017312745.1). Classification (NCBI taxonomy): domain Eukaryota; kingdom Metazoa; phylum Arthropoda; class Insecta; order Orthoptera; family Gryllidae; genus Gryllus; species Gryllus bimaculatus. The sequence goes on along the minus strand of BOPP01000326.1, from coordinate 603,118 downwards.
ATTTGTTCTCTGTGGCAAGAACACTTTCTGAAGCTTTTTTGGATTTTAATTCTTGAATCTTTGAAACCTGAGATATAATTTCCCCAATCAGTCCTTTTTGAGTAGGTGCCATGTTTGCAGTAGACTGAGTTTTTGGTGGAGATGAACGTGAAGCTGCTTGATTACTAGTTACAGTATTTGGCTTCCACTCTTGGCCACTAGTTTGTTTAAATTCAGCTTTCAAACTCAACAAGGTTTTTACTTCAGCATCAATAATGTCCTGTAATAGACAGTTGTGTTAAAACAGAAAAGGCTTTGAGGGTCTGTATTTACAATTAAATTACTTAAATATACCTTCGAAGCTTTCTGTGCTTTTAGATTCCTAACTTTGTCCCCTTGCTCCACGATTTTCTTATTCAAACTATCAACCTGCAATAAAAAGAAGTTTACAAATGATAAGATTAATTTTGTGAGAGAACCACTACCAAAAAAAGGACCAGAATGCAAAGAAAGTTAATCACATTCTCAATATATTAGAGACCTATATTACTGTGTCTGACAATGAGAGAGATAATATGAAAGATTTTCATAATCTTGGCTGTGGTGTAGTGAACAATTAAGGAGCTCAAATATCACAGTAGACAATTAAGTGCTCTTTACCAAAAATACAATAATTTATATTGATTATAAAATAAAGGTTCAACACTAAATGAAATTACTTTTTGTAAATTTCTTATATGTGTAATGCTATATGTTGATAATTATTGTCATAAAATTCTCTATATAAAGAATTCCCTAATTAGCGAATTTTACAAATGTTGGTCCCCTGTGATTCATTAATTGTGAGTTCACTACATACTTAATACTTTCTACAACTGATGGCATTTTGTTGTAAGTTGTTGTTTGATAGTATTTCTTTATTACAAAAAAAAAAAAGAAAAGGAATAATTAAGAGATCCAAACACACAGTAAAACACTGAAATTAGCATCTACTCTAAGGCCAGTGCCTCACAAAGAAGCACTGTACCCCAACATCTAACATAAACTGTAGAAGATGAATTGGATGATGAAGTAGCACTGAAGAGCAATGCAAGCAGTATTCTACTTTACCAATAATTGACACTGATAACTCTCCATAAACAAATTGGTTCAAGATTTGAACTTGTCCCCTTAAAAAGGCTGAGTGTTTGAGCTCAAGACTGAAAGGCTGGAAACTCCTCCCTTCAGACACTAATGAGTGCTTTCATCATACTTGTCGATACATTTCAAGTTACATGCTCTGAAGATAGTGGATTAGTGTATACATTGGTAACAAATTTCCTCCTGTACCATTAGCTTACACACTTAACTTGATAACTAATCATCAGAAAATATTAAATTTGTGTTGGGAACAATTCAGTGTTACAGGTATTGTTGGTCTGAATGTAACAATTTAAGACATATTGTTAACAGTTAGGATGTAGAAAATATTCTTGCTTTTTATGTGAATGTTGTAGTATGGACAAACAATAATTATATCCAGAAGGAAGAGCCATAGCATGTATCAGTTACCTCTGCAGAGCAGAAAGTGTTTCATTCCGCATTAGGTAACTCTGATAAGATTCTTCTACATTCACTTTATATTAAATTAAGACGTTTCAATAACGCATGTTTGTTTCACTATTAGAAAACATAAGTTTTTAAATAATTGATGCTAAAATTGAGGAAGGAATTTTTGTGATATGTACTTGGCTGACCACGAGACGCCTATCTGTCCTAGATACAGATGCCAACATTTCATTTGTCACTCTGTAAACTCCCTCAAGGCGAAATGCATGTAGGTGGACTGCAGATGAGTTTATATAGAATGACGTTCCCCTCTACCTGCCAGCTAGTTGGCTTGATAATCGGCTTATGCAGAGAAAGCATCGACCAATCAGGCAACATGCCCCCTGGACTAAGTAAGACAAGGGGTCCACCCAAGGTGGAATGTCACAGAGCGGCAGGAACCATGCCCTGACGCAACTGGGTGTCACGGTAAAAGAAAAATATTTCCAGACCTCCTGGAGACATATGTTTTCCAATTTTTATGGTCTCCAAATAAGACCTTCAATGGCAGATGAAAAGTTTGGTAATTGACACCTGTTGTATACAAATTTTTAGAGAATCAAAAGTCTAATTTCTGTGCATGTGTGTGCACGTGGATGAATAGTTGAACAGACAAAGATATGGTATTGTAGTTGCATGAAATGCATTTCTTCGACTCCCAATATTTATTCCCAGATAATTTCAGTGCTGTCTGTGACAAATAAGGGGTGAATGAGCTAATCTCTCTCAAAGATGAGATATCGTGAAAGAGTGCAATTTTGTTTGCAATATTGCTGGACATTGAAAAAATGTTCCCAATGCAGTTCGCTGAAGAAAACTGCTACCTTTACATTTTATTTGAGTCACTTATAAGCATACATTCATTTAATTTTTGAGCTTCTTTTAACTTGTCTGAGAGTTAACAAAGATGTCACAAAAAACTGAATGAAAGAGAGAAAGATCTGAATTCAGTGCAAAAAGTTCTACTACATTTTGATATTTTTCTTCTTGAACCAGAAAAAAGTTAATTTTAGTTTACCAATGTTATCAATAGCAAATGTACTTATATTTCCATTCAGATAATTGACTTTTAATACTTTTGAACAATTCGAAAGGAAGAATAGCATCTTGTTTGGGTTCAGATGAATAAAATGGATCTTTCTTTTTTTCCAATTGACTACAAATTTCCTGGAAACATTACAATACATACCAAATCAGAAGATTGTTTTGCATCGCCTGAAGGTACATTCATTCCAGGTTTCCAATCAAGACCAGTGGCAGCTTTGAAATCTGCTTTCAAACTTAGTAATGCTTTGACTTCAGCATCAATTACATCCTGAACAATACGATTCCAAAATTAAAGCAAAATATATTTATTACTTTATCTTTGACTTAAAATACTACCTAAATCTATATATTTAGTAAATAGACTTATGTACTGAAAAGTTTTAGGCACCATCCAAAAAGGACAAAACAAATTAATACACCCAACACATATATTCATAATGAATCTACAAATTCATATCTGCACAAGAAATAAAATATATGCAATTAATACATTTCATTTAACTTATAGACACATTTCTATTCAATACTTTTTTAACAATACATAGAAACTTTCCTCTTCACATTAATTTTTAATATTTTTGGGAAATTTATTTTATATTAGATTGGTCCTATGATAAAGGTTTCATTGGTCAAGCCTCTAGAAATATAAACACTGACTTCTAATGTTATAATTATGCAAGTCAAAAAACAAATTATTATTTATAGTAGATTATCCTCCCATGCAGTGGACTATGTAGCACTTGCTGGAACATTTTCAAGTGAAGTCAGCAAAGTCTCATTTCATGATCAACCATCATGAAAAACCGTAATTAAAAAATATTTAATATTTTTGATATTATTCCTCAGGTAAAGGTACAAACATAATCAAAATTTTAAATTTTATGACCTGAACAACTCTAGTTACAAATGCAACAAAAATAATTCATGCAAATTCACGCAACAAAAATTATTCATGCAAAGAAGAGGTTTAAAATATACAGAATTAAAATGTTATCATAAAATTAGCTTCAACAAAGAAGTTACAATATTTACCTTGGTAGCTTTCTGAGATTTTAACTGACGTACTTTGTCACCTTGTTGTACAATCTTATTGTGCAAAGCTTCAGGAGATTCAGCAGGTTCAGTCTTGATTTCTTGAACAACTTTTATCAGAGCCTCTGCAATAGGTGTTTTAGGCACTTGCACACCTGGCTTCCAATCAATGCCAGTTACAGCTTTGAAATCAGCCTTCAACTTGAGAAGCACATTTACTTCCTTAGTAACAGTTTCCTACAGATTAAATCAAGACTGTCAATTGGCTTACTCTATTATATCTTTTATAATTAAAAAATGATGTGAACTTAACTTGGAAACATGGCAATACATGAATTTGTAATACAAAAGCAAGTCCCCTGGGTATAAATAATAAAATGACAAGGAAATATAACGAGTTATATTTACTTTATCTGCTTTCTCACTCTTCAGCTTGCGAACAAGATCTCCCTGAGCCTGGATCTTCTGGTTGATATCTGCAGCATCCCCAGAGCTCACAGCTTGTGAAGCTTTGACAGAAGAGGAAACTGGCGCCTGCACACCTGGCTTCCAATCAATGCCAGTTATGGCTTTGAAATCAGCCTTCAACTTGAGAAGTACATTTACTTCTTTGGTAACAGTTTCCTACAAAACAAAACAGACTGTCTTTGTTTCCTCTATTTCATGTTATATGATTTAAAGATGAAGTGAACATCATGCAGCAATATAGAAGGTGTCCCATTAATTATGGACCCCCACACCCAATAACTTCTAAGTAGCTAAAAGTTATCTGACACAAGTTTTTACCAGCACAATAGAATTAGAAGACAACTAATATGCCATACATCTACTGTTCACAATACTTCTATTTTAGGAGAAATTAAATCATCTTTCATTTTTAAATGGAACTACATAGTTTCTCACAATACGATACATCATGAAAACAAGAATACAAAGATGACATCTTCATAACTAATTTCCCATACACACAGCAATTGAATGTCAACTATGCAGCCATGCAAAAGCTGCCTATGGTTTTGTTAGACAAGAAAGTTGGGGAAAAATAGACAAAAAAAAAAAAAAAATTATTTTGGCTGAAAAATGTATTGATTGTGCTATTCTGCCTGTTCTTATACTGCATATACAGACTGAATTCTCATAGTCAGTGAATCATTGCTTACTAAATACATGATGTCATACAACAGCAAGAGTCCACGGAAGAGGCAGCATACCATTAAGTATTTGTTATTCATGTGTTGTGTTATAAAACAGCAAATTTTGTTGTTACTTTTAGAATGTAAAGAACTGTTGTACTACATACTATACAATGTTATTATGGTATTCATGAAGATTATTTTTGTTAAAATATTTAATTTAGTGTGGTGATGTACAAGAGTATTTTATTTGTTGTTCTTGAACAGTGTGCAAGTTACTTTTAGAAAAACTATCTTGTGTGTTTTTTTTTCCAGCAGCATTTATCCTGCCGAATGCCACAAGTTCCTTATTGTTTTGATAAAAATTTTGGCTAAGAATAGAACATTTCTGCATTTGGAATTACATGCAATATCAATTATTTTAGAAACCCTTCCAAAAGCAGCGATTACATACCGTTGTTACAATAAATTTTCAATACTCCTTGCAATATCAAATAACATGTTAGAAATACGCAATTTTTTATGCACTATTATTTTTAAAATATTATCATATGATATATAATTGTATTCCTCTTTTTGTGATCTATATAATGCAGGGAAAAATTCCATAGTACCTTTAAAAAAGACTCAAAATCTTCAAAAATAAAAATATTAGGCAAAATAAGTCTATAGAATATTACTTCTTGGCGAAAAAATGCACTTTAATAACTATGTATTTAATTCTAATACAAATTAACCCCCCATACAGTATTTCTGTTGTCCGGTGGGGATGGGTGGGACACTTTGTATTTGTTTGAAATATGGGCCCACATTGATCTACTACTCCAGACTTGTTTTCTGTATACAACTGTATACAACTTTACTACAAATGACAAAGAAACTATAGTATAGATATGCAAAAAGGCAAGAAAATATACCAAATGATAATATAATGAAATTCAATGAGATACATGAATATATAAATAAATACATATTGAACAAATAATAATATTAATAAATGAAGAGTAATTTACTTTATCAGCCTTCTCAGACTTCAGCTTGCGAACAAGATCTCCCTGAGCCTGGATCTTCTGGTTGATGCCTGCAGGATCCCCAGAGCTCACGTGTGGAGCTTGGACAGGAGAGGCAGCTGGCACGGAGGCCGCAGACGCTGTTTTGGCAGGTGTCTTCTGAAACGCAAAACATATTCGTTTTAAAAATTGACCACTCTCATTCACTGTTCACAAACCCCCAGACCACTCTCGTTAACTGTCCAGTCTCACTACATGGATTATTGAGACCGGCAACAGTTTCGACTTAACAATGTAGCGCACTCAACTGACAACTACCGGTTGCGATATTGCCACTGGTCGTCAGAGGATGTCGTCCGCGGTTTCCTCTCTAATCACGTAAAGGAGGTCAAACACGTTTCCAGTGCAACTAACTTTGAGATAGGAAGGACTACAGTATATTTAGCAAGTTCACTGGTCGGGAGGAGCCGGTTTCATATAACGTTATCCTGATATTCCAGCGAACAAATAGCACTCTGTCTCCTGGAAGATACAAATAGATGTCACCAGTTGCACCAAGGTGCACGGTGTTCGACAGATCGGCTCGTTCACTCCAACATCGTCGCATGCCACCCACACCAATTACCCCAGTGCGCAGATCCCTACACTCTCGGCGGAGCGTAGTCGGTTTAAAAGGCAGATGGTGTCAGAGACTAGGCTGCAAATAGGGGCGACAGGTGAAACGTGCTGCTCATTGACAGCCACGGGGATGCCTTACATAGATGACAAGCGGTGGCCGCTTGCCGGGTCGAAGAACGTTCCGCGGTACGGTGGTGAAAAGCGGAAGCACGTGCTGGGTGCTGTTGACACGTCGCCGTCTCTCTCTCAAACTCACGCGGCCGCGACGGGCAACCCACGCGTTCACGGCCGGGGAAAGGCGGAAAGTGGGCAGGTAACGGAGACTGTGACGACGACGACGACGACGACGACGACGACGACGACGGCGGCGGCGGCGGCGGCGGCGGCGGCAAGGTCCGTGACCGCGCACGCGGCGCTACACGTTACGATGCGAGCAGCCACGAACCGCTACCTACGAAACGCGAGGAATGTGTGGAGAGAGGGCCAAGGGGCACGTTCACTGTTTAGAGCATGAAACGTACGTTGTCGGTCCGAACAGATTGTGTGCTATGCTTGATTTCACCGCACGTTGAGATAGATATCGATGGCCACTATTTAGAAGTTAGGAAAGTATTCCTATAGTTTCATTTTCTATATGTCCTGAGGCAGCAATAAAACATTGTGAAATAACTCATGAACTTGTATACCGCCATTATCGCTAAGATCCAGCTCTGATGGAAAAGCAAATTTCAAGAAAAGGTCTCTGAAAGTTATAAAACGATCAGAGTTGTTTATTTTTAAACTCAATGCTTACCACCACGAATGATGATCTGTGTGTGAAAACTTCACTAAAAATTGTCTTTTGAAATTGTTTGTGTTCGTTGCGAGTAAATAAGAGGAAACATTGTTAAAATTGAGAGCAAAGTTCGCTAATAAATAAATTCTATGCAAGTTACTCTAAAGAATATTTTACACGTTAAAAACTGGAAGATGAGAAGGTTCCCAAAAGGGAAGATATTACAAGTAAGAAGTGTAAATAAATTCCGTGAAAAATAATGTCCTTAATACCTATATGGATAGGGAATCAACTAACAGGACCCAATTTTTATAAGATAAGCTTATATTATTTCATCATCCATTGGACTAATCAACACGCATCACTTGTAGTCTCGACAATTACATTACTTTTCTTGGCGTTACTGTTATCAGTGTGGATGAAGAGCAAGGTCAATAGTTGTTTAGATATCGTCTACAAACGGCGACCGTGAGGGAAATCTCTGTGCCTGCCCGGAACTCGAGAACCATTCTCTAATGCATTTATGCCACTAACTGCAACTAAGGGCTTATCCTATCACACCATATCACCAACAAACCTGTGTTCTAATCAACTGGTGGGTGGGCTTGGCACTATCGTGAATCGAATAGTCGAATGTGGAGGTCAGCAGGTATAGGTTACTCAGAGAAAGTGAACTCACTTTCGCTCACGAATTCAGGGCAGCGAGAGCAAAGCAAGTTGAAAACACGTTGCCCTCAACTCAGACAACTCACTGGGCGGAGTGAAGCCCACATTTCGCGAATTCTCAAACCATATTTTTTGCAACACAGTCGCAAAACGCTGTCTTCACTTCTACAAATGTCAATGGTGAATTCTATTATGTTACATGTTACTCTTTTGAATACACACAGTTCCCCCAGTAACGCACCCATATGTTTTCAAAACAAATTAATTAGTTAATATTTTAATGGTTTAGTACAAGAATCAACAAAGAAATGATTTCACCAAACGTTGAGAAATGTAAAAACAAAAACGAAACAAATATCGTTGTTACCTAGCACGAAAATGACATCACGATACCCCTTACCCTTATGTAAAACTGCCCGCCCTTTTAGCGTTACGTAGTTTATGGGCGATCCTTATGCTAGCATACATGGAGCACATACCTGCTACTGGGAAAAGTATGTAGAGTTGCAAAATTCGTTAAGATTGTGACGGAAATACACCTTTTGGCGTTACATCCAGATACCAAACCAAACCAGAAACCAATCCAGATACAAAACCATATCCCGTATACATACCAATATACGTAATGCTGCGGAAAATCGATTTCGATATTTCAACGTAAATACACGTTTAGAGGTCCCCTGGTACCGAAAAAGTGTTTTTTCTTCTTCTCCTTCAAATCGACCGACCGTCCGTCCGTCCGTCCGTCCGTCCGTCCGTCCGTCCGTTTGTGAACACCCCTAGCGCCTAAACCACACGTAGGATATTTTTCAAAATGGATCCCGGACGATCTGGCAAAACTTTGGGGATACTTTACATGAACCCCCCCCCCGGACATTTTCAACATTTTCTCAAAAACTGCTCCAAATTTTTTCTTTAAATTTCTTGTAAGAAAAGAGTACAATATACTTATAAAGATGGCACAGGTCCGATTTTCAGAAATAACTCTAATTTCCGAAAATTTCAAGATTTTGAAAATTTTCGGGCATATTCCTACAACTACAAAACTGAAGATATACATTGTTCCTTCAAATAAAATTTGTTCTCCATTGTGAGTTCCTTCACTGTCGTGTACATTTTTTTTTTTTTAAAGTTTAGTCGTTTTCGCGCAAAATTAAAAAAATAACAAAAACAGTCTATGGTTCCAACGGTCTCTCACGTCGTTAATATTTACATTGGCGGTGATTTGTTAACATTATTACATTTAGGATTATGTACATTTATATATTTATTATTATGTGCTTTAAATAATGACATATACAGTTTCTCGCAAACTCAACAGTTTTCTGTAAAAACTAGCTCAAAATTTCAAATTTCCAGAAACCCTCCATCGCCATTTTCTCGAAAATGGCTACAAATTTTTTCTTCAAACTTTTCGAACAGATAGTGCTAATTGCACTCTTTTAATGTGACGTAAAATCCATTTGGGGTACTTTTTTCTTAAAAAAAAAAAAAA
>BOPP01000326.1:533637-593751 GCA_017312745.1 Gryllus bimaculatus | reverse complement strand
CAAACAAATGTACTTTCTTTTCAAAAAGCTCTCACTTCTCCGTTAATAATGCACATTTAGAGCAACTTGAAACACTATTGTATTTGTGAGTTAAAGAGCTTAAATGACTTTAAAAGAAGTTTTTCGAATACTCAAAAATGTTCTATGAAAAAGAGCTTCAATTTCCAAATTTACAGTTAAGCGACCAAATTTTCGCTTAACAAACGACTATGAATTTGTTCCAAATAAAATTGGCAATTTAGAACGCGGTTTTTACCGTTCTTAAATTTTCTTCACATAATATTTCGCATTTTCACAATTAGGGAACAGAAAATTAAAATAATTTCCCAAAAATGTACTTTGGATGGCCGATAGATGGCGCTGCCAAGAAGTCCGTGGCAAGTCCGAATAGCCAGCCCAAGACCAAAGAAATAGAAAACTAGATATGGGAACGTTCTGTGGCCATTCTGTAGCCCTACTAGTTTCTTTTCAAAATCGTCCGACAGTGAATAAGAAACATCGCCTAAAAGAGTTCCAATATTTTTCGACCCAAAATGAGATTAAGCGATTGATCTAGGCGAACGTGACGACTTGCCAGTTTTTTTGGGGGCCTTTTGGGTATCTTTTATTTTTTTGGGGAGTATTTTCCACGAAACTAATTTTTAAAAATTTTTTCGTCGAAATGGCTGCAGCATTTTCCTTTTTATTTTTCTGGAATAGTGCAAAAGGCAACTTATTAAGGTTTAAGCCCAATTTTTCATTAAAACCTCTGAATTTTCGAAAACTACTAAAGTTCTCTTTCTTCCCATCATCATTGACTTCAACTGGAAGCTAGAAAATTTTTCTCAATGACAATTTATTCTTCAAATTTTATGTGTTTTAATGATGTAGTGTACTTTCTTTTTCTTACCAAATGTGAATGGTTTGTTGCACATTTTTTTAAGTCAAATTGTGACAATAGACAAGGATAAAAAATGTTTCTTAAAAATGGCTGGGCAAAATTTTTTTCTAATTTTATTCTCAGTATAGAGTCCTAAATCTCTCAATCATACACAATAGGCCGCCTTTTTTAATTCAAAACCTCTTGGATTTTTTGAAAATTTACAAAGTTCAAGTTTTTTCAAAACCAATTAGTATTGAATAATGAATATTGCATATCCCATTAATATTGTAGCGATTTCTTTGTTAATGTACAGTTAATGTAAAGTAATCTCAGAAACATAATTATTTTAGTTCCCCAACCCCACTCCAGAAATTCAACAAATCACTCACTAAATTCAAGAGGATAATTAAACAAATAAAGAATCCTAATAGTGTAAACTGTCCTTGTTCGGTCTATTTCTGTAAACCCAAACGGATAGTTGGAAATTTTTCTACAAATTAGATGTCATCTTTCCTCATGTTCATTTTTGGCTAAAAAATACAATAAGTTGAGAAGGTAAAGTAAAAACATTGAATTCTTCAACAACTCACAGTTGTGTTAAAGCCATGCACACAAACTCGATCACGTGTGGCTTCTTTAACGTCAGAATTTTCATATATACCAGGCTTTCGTGATGTAGTTTGCCTCATTTAACACTAAATCTTGGAAAAAGTACAGGAAATGTAAAATCAACATTTACAATTATTAATTTGAGTAAACACTACTTTGAAAACCAAATACAGAGGAGTTTTTGAGAAGTTCTTAACGGCAAACCAGAAAGAGGTGTTTTTCTCCAGGGCTCAACCTGGTGATTCTTTGAGAACATCTTTTCAAAAAATTATTGAAGCCTATCTCCTTTAACTTTCCCCCCCCAAATTATCCAGCATTTGTAACAAAACATTTTGACAAGAGATTTTTTCAAACTTGTATTTTTGTGAAAATATAAATTTTTTGAACAAGTAAAGTTTTGTAATATTTTAATAGTTACTTTAAATGAAAAATATTTTTTCCCTGAAATATTTCCCATTAAGAATGTATTTAACTTGTGTTAACATTAGATGTGAAAATTTGGTGGTGGTGGGACTAACAGAAATTGAAAAAAATGTTCCTTTTAGCCAAAACTACTAGAGCCTGGCAATGCTTTGCAATTGGCATCCCACCTACTGGTCACAAGATTGTTAATCACATTTTTCTACTAGCGGGCTGTGGCAAAACTTCTAATGAGTGCCGCTATGGATTTGTTTCTGTGTCATAGTTATCCAGTATCCCTATTGTTAAAATGGTCTCCTCAAATTTTAGGCAATCGTTTTGCTATTACAACAATTTTACAGAAGATTTGATTTACTTGTCGCAAGATTTAAATAATAATTCCAGCCGATATTTCCAATTCTGTTGATGCAAAGTGAATCAGGTATAAATTCAAAAATCAAATTCATCAATTTCCAAAAATCACGTTGCAAGCGCAGGTCCAAACACTCTGTTCGAAGTCATATTGTTTTCCTACCAGGAATATTGAATTGGGAAACTGCGCAATGTAAGTTATGATGTTAATTACAAAACGGAATACAATTTTTCCAGTCATAAGAAAAGTTACCCAAGAAAGCATTCACAAGTATCACGCAGCATGTGCACTAAAGCAGCAAAAAAACATGAAAATACAGTATGACTAATATTTTAATGACTAATAAATTAGTAAGTACAACAGAGCATGTACAAATACTTGAAATTACATAACATAGCATTTTTGACATCTGGTGGCAAGAAAAGTAATTTCACTGGCAGATTTTTTTGATCTTTCAGAGAAAAAAATATTTTAGCATGGGGAATGTAAATAATTCTTAAAAAATGCAATACATTTAGATACATAAGGATACTCAAATACATATTTACTTACTGATGGAGTAGTAGTAGTAGTCGTCGTCAGGAGGCGTGGGTCTCTTGGAGCTCCCTGATGTAGCCATTTCTTTTGTTCGTCCATCAGGAATGAAGAACAGCAACAATTGGAGTTTCACGACCACAATGAAGACTTTTCAAAATAAATAAATATATTAATTGAATGTCTATAGTCATGAGTTGGGTCAGACAGTATGGTACAGTCGGTCAATGACGCCTAAAGTATAATATTGTAATGCATTTGTATTACTTATGGCGCCATTTATTATAAAACCCTAATTATGGCTAAACTTGTAGACACATAAATCAAGAAGCAAGGAGTGGAATCAAATGCATCTCAATTGTGTGTTAAACAACTCAAAAACAAACTTTATAATATACATTACTGACCTCATAAGTAAGCAACGAAAAAAATGTTGTAGAGGCGAATAATTAGAATAGCTTAAATCGAAGTTTTCCGATGCTTAAAAAACCTATCACTTCTTCACAAATTATTTTAATTTGTACAATTTTCAAAAATACAGATTTCAACCGCAAATGAGACCTGGCGTAATTTTTTAAGGGCCCTTTACTCTTATCTGAGAAAAATAAATTAAAGACAAAATTTGGAGCAGTTTTTGAGAAAAAACAAATTTTTAAAAAATTTGCATTAACTTCCAAGAAGAAATTTTGCCAAACCGGCTCTTAAAAAAAAAAACAAACTCTACAGGAAATCTTTATTTAAAAAGATATCCTTTTTTGAATAAATTTTCATTTAACAAAACTGCTATCTGCAATGCAAACTTTTTTGCAGATTTTCGAAATAAGTTCAATGAAAATGGGAGAGAATCAGTTTTTTAAACTTTCCTTTGTTAGCGTACAAGGAAAACAATTAAAGAATAAAATTCGTGGCATTTTTGAGAGGAATAATTGTTTAAAATTGCAACAATTACAACAACAGAATTAAGGAAAATTCATCTTCAGTTACCGTATTGCAGTTGTGGGAAGAGGCTAAACAAAATTTTTAACCTTTGGGCAATTTTCTAAAATTCAGGGTTTTTAATGAAAATGAGACCTGGAAAATATTTTAGTATTCTTTATGCTATCTTGAGGCCAAAGTGTATTCAAAATTTTTGGAGCCATTTGAGAAAATTTTGATAACATTAAGGCTTCCTTTAATGTACCCTCAAAATCAAATAGTATGTTTCAAACTCCGCAAGGGCAATCCAAGTTCATTTTCATGTTCATTAGATAGATGTATAGATTTGTAAAATATTAATTTTTGAAAGAAAAACATCTGAACACTTTCAGTATTAGCTTTCGACCACACACTGAAACATTTTGCCCAATCAATAAATTTTTCAGGAAGATCTGTAAATTTGTTAAGAAGAGACGAAAGACAGACACTGTTATTCATTTAACATCCTCACTAGTTGCATTTCAGAGGCTGGTACAAAGCCCCAGCATAATCTTATTACGATAGGTGAGCCTAATTATTTGTTCATATTGGTGTTGACTTCAGATTCTGGGTCCACTAAGTACTCTCAACATAGGACATAAACAATTATTAAGAAATTCTCGGTAGGGACATGCACTTTAAAAACTTACTTTACTACATAAATGTTGTAAGAAACGAGAAAGTAGAAGATATACGACACCAAATAGAAAGCAAACCATTTTTTTATTACTTGTTTATAGAAGGATAATTGTTTTGTTGTTTTTGTAGAGAAAAACAAAAGGCAAAGTATACTCCAATAATTCCATCAACAGTTAGGGTTTCCTTGGGTATTTTTCCTTTGATAATTTCCCATTGCGTATGTTTCATTGGCACACAAAAAGCAATAATTACGAACAACTAAAAAATGTAGCATATTTTGCTTTCATTACAGATAGAAATACAGAAGAATTATTCTTTAACAGTCTACAATCATAATCTGCTAGTTGAAAGTTGTCCCTGTCTTGGAAAGTTTCTCTTTATCACAACAAGAAGTAAGATGAATACCAAATCTCAAAACTTTCATCTCTGGCTACTTCAAATATATCATTTTCCTTCTGGTACTGTGGGTACATAGGTCCTAAGCAAACTGGGCCTTAAAAACATAAGCATTGATTTTTATTAAAATTTATTAAGAGATTCACCTTCTGCGGGCACGCAACTTGCAGAGCCCCGTCCCTCCGCCACTAGCACGCCAAGTCATCAACGACAGCCTTTTGGGCAGCCACTTGAGACCTGCCCAAAAAAACCGCCCCAGTGCCGGTGCCGGTGCGGCATCAACTTTTTTTGTGTACCTACCCGCGCGCACCGCAACCCCGCCACCCCATGTTGACCTGTAAGAGGACACATTTCTAAACCAAAGAGATCGGTTTTTCTTCTTTTGTTGCTCTCCAGCATTCTCCCCTTTTGACACCTATCAAATAAATTTAATGCAGCTCAGAAGCGCTCAATGTTGCACGGAGAAACTACGCATTTTCTCATTTAACATCGCAATGAAGTTAGTGAGGGAGAAAGCGCTGGACTGGGGAATTTTCCATTTTGAGAACCTTCTGAAGCGAAATGTGATTGGTGGAGAAAATTATTTTAAAGAGCGCAATCAGACTCAAGTTAATCAGGGCCAAAAATTTGAAGTTAAAGAAAGATAATGCGAGGCAAGAGCTTTACGGGAGAAACAAGGATTTCTTCTGTGACCTGCTAGGGCATAGGTTGCCTGGGGCTGCTGAATAGCGCCCGTGCGGATTATTGTTAGACTGACTTCTGCTTCCGAAACTGTTGGGCTCGCTAGGAGTTAGTTCGCCATGGGTCTGCTGACATAGCACTCGTATGATTTTTATTAGACTTCTAACTTCTAACTACGGCATGGGTCCGCACAGGGCTGCTATGTAGTTCCTGCAAGATTTCTAATTACTCACACTTGAATTACTGGTTTCGGTGAATTGTCTCACACGACTTGGTGAGCGAGTTTCACCTTCGTGCGTGTTTTCCAATTGGACTTTTTACTTCGCTTGCTGCTTGAGCTGATGGCTGCACATAAGCTCGACTGCCTAGGCTGACTTAATGTTCATGCAAGTTATTTCAAGATGATTCTATGACTGCAGAAAATTTGGTATAAATTTGCCTGGCCAGCGACGCTAAGTGCGCAATTCTAAGATCGCCACTATCAATGGACAGTGTTCCTGTGGATTAGTACGTATGGGGCGAGTCAGGAGAGGGTTTTTGAAGTTATGTGTGGTTCCCAGGTTTTACGGGAAATGCACAGTGTTAGGAATGTTGCCTGACCCTGACGGAACGTTAAGAAAATATGGTTCATACAATTTTTTATATATTGATATTGCCAAGAATTGGTTTGTACACAAAATGTAAGAAGACAGTCAAACAGATTGAATGTTACACAAGTTGGTCACCTGTCAACCGCACGTTTTTGGGGAAGAAGGAGCTCCCACGACAAAAAAGGTCTGACAATGCCAAAAATGTCAATTTGGTCCTTGAGACAGAATAGGAAACAACAATATGTCATGTGTTCAAACCTGTCTGTAATGAGCATAACTTATGGGTAACACAGTGGGGGCAATCTTGTAATAAGACAAAAACTGGTTTTTAATAAACAAATGTTAAAGTATTTTGAAAGGTTATGTTATTGAAAACAATTAAATTACAGCTGTTTTCATTATCCAAGCATCAAAAAATTATACGCTTTAAGGATATTCTGTTGGCAAACACTCCGTCCTCGTCAGCTGAGTCTGCTTGTGGTAGCATCATTAAAATTGTTGCGGGAAAAAGGCTTATATCATCGGACACCAACTAAACTAGTAATACCAGTAAATCAATTCATTTGTTTACCCTTGGTGGAGCATATTCTGTGTCACAAAATAAAAAAGGCCACGTCTCTGGGAGCTGGATCATATCAGATTTTTTTACTTTTAGAAGGCTCTGGATGCACCGCAACATAAACTTCTTTCTGTGAACAAAGAAAACATTAAGTTTTTAAATGGATATTAAACAAAAAATAAACTATTGGTCTTTTGCTACAATACTTACTCTAGTGTTTTTTGTTCACATAATCTTTGAAAATCTTTCATCTTTAAACCAAGAACTGGACCTTACTAATAATGTGGTCAAAATTAACACACATACCAAGGAAGCAAAAGGGTGCCCTGATTCTGTTTCAGCAAGCCATGTAAGTTTCACAGTCTTCTTTGGTTAATCTTGGTTTTCAATATTTGGTGAATGCTTCTATAGATGTAATTTTGCCTTTTCAAAAAGCTCTCACTCCGTTAATATGCACATTTAGAGCAACTTGAAAACACTATTGTATTTGTGAGTTAAAGAGCTTCAAATGACTTCTAAAGAAGTTTTACGAATACTCAAAAATGTTCTATGAAAAAGAGCTTCAAATTTCAAATTTACAGTTAAGCACCATTTTCTTAAAAACGACTATGAATTTTTCAAATAAAATTGCCATTTAGAACGCGGTTTTACCGTTCTTAATTTTCTTCAAATAATATTTCCATTTTACAATTAGGGAACAGAAAAATTAAAATAATTTCAAAAAATGTACTTTGGATGGCGATAGATGGCAGCTGCCAAGAGTCCGTGGCAAGTCCGAATAGCCAGCCAAGACCAAAGGAAATAGAAAACTAATATGGGAACGTCTGTGCCATTCTGTAGCACTACTAGTTTCTTTTCAAAATCGTCCGACAGTGAATAAGAACATCGCCTAAAGAGTTCCCAATATTTTTCCCCAAAATGAGATTAAGCGATTGATCTAGGCGAACGTGAAGACTTGCCAGTTTTTTGGGGGCATTTTGGGTATCTTTTATTTTTTGGGGAGTATTTTCCACGAAACTACATTTTTAAAATTTTCTCAAAAATGGCTGCACATTTTCCTTTTTATTTTTCTGGAATAGTGCAAAAGGCACTTATTAAGGTTTAAGCCCAATTTTCATTAAAACCTCTGAATTTTCGAAAACTACTAAAGTTCTCTTTCTTCCCATCATCATTGACTTCACTGAAGCTAGAAATTTTTCTCAATGACATTTATTCTTCCTATTTATGTGTTTAATGATGTAGTGTACTTTCTTCTTCTTCCAAAATGTGAATGGTTGTTGCACATTTTTTAGTCAAATTGTGACAATAAAGACAAGGATAAAAAATGTTTTCTTAAAAATGGCTGCAAAATTTTTTTCTAATTTTATTCTCAGATAGAGTCTAAATCTCTCAATCATACACAATAGGCCCTTTTTTAATCAAAACCTCTGGATTTTGAAAATTACAAAGTTCAATTTTTTTTCAAACCACTTAGTATTGAATAATGAATATTGAATATCCCATTAATATTGTAGCGATTTCTTTGTTAATGTAAAGTTAATGTAAAGTAATCTCAGAAACATAATTATTTTAGTCCAACCAACCCACACTCCAGAATTCCAACAAAATCACTCTAAAATTCAGAGGATAATTAACAAATAAGAATATAATAGTGTAAACTGTTCCTTGTTTCGGTCTATTTCTGTAAACCACGATAGTTGGAATTTTTTCTACAAATTAGATGTCATCTTCTCATGTTCATTTTTGCTAAAAATACAATAAGTTGAGAGGTAAAGTAAAAACATTGAATTCTTCAACAACTCACAGTTGTGTTAAAGCCATGCCACAAACTCGACTCACGTGTGGCTTCTTTAACGTCAGAATTTCATATATACCAGGCTCGGTGATGTAGTTTGCTCATTAAACTAAATCTTGGAAAAAGTACAGGAAATGTAAAATCAACATTTACAATTATTATTTGAGTAAACACTACTTTGAAAACCAAATACAGAGAGGTTTTGAGAAGTTCTTAACGGCACCAGAAAGAGGTGTTTTTCTCCAGGGCTAACCTGGTGATTCTTTGAGAAACATATTTTCAAAAATTATTGAAGCTATCTCCTTTAACTTTCCCCCCAAATTATCCAACATTTGTAACACATTTTGACAAGAGATTTTTTCAAACTTGTATTATTTGTGAAAATATAAATTTTTGAAAACAAGTAAAAGTTGTAATATTTTAATAGTTACTTTAATGAAAAATATTTTTTCCCTGAAATATTTCCCATTAAAGAATGTATTTACTTGTGTTACATTAGATGTGAAAATTTGGTGGTGGTGGGACTAACAGAAATTGAAAAAAATGTTCCTTTTAGACAAAACTACTAGACCTGGCAATGCTTTGCAATTGCATCACACACTACTGGTCACAAGATTGTTAATCACTTTTTATACTACGCTGTGCAAAACTTCTAATAGATGCAACTATGGATTTGTTCTGTGTCATAGTTATCAAGTATCCTATTGTTAAAATGGTTCTCCCTCAAATTTAGGCAATCGTTTGCTATTACACAATCTTACAGAAATTTGATTTACTTGTCCAAGATTTAAATAATAATTCCAGCCGATATTTCCAATTCTGTTGATGGCAAAGTGAATCAGGTATAAATTCAAAAATCAATTCAATCAATTCAAAAATCACTCAAGCCAGGTCAAAACACTTCTGTCTCGAAGTCCATATTGTTTTCCTACAGGAATATTGAATTGAGCTGGCACAATGTAAGTTATGATGTTAATTACAAAACGGCATACAATTTTTCCAGTCATAAGAAAAAGTTACCAAGAAAGCATTCACAGTAATCACCAGCATGTGCACTAAAGCAGCAAAAAAACATGAAAATACAGTATGACTAATATTTTAATGACTAATATATTAGTAGTAATAACAACAGAGCATGTACAAATACTTGAAATTACATAACATAGCATTTTTGACATCTGGTGGCAAGAAAAGTATTTCACATGGCAGATTTTTTTGATCTTCAGAGAAAAAAAATATTTTAGCATGGGGAATGTAAATAATTCTTAAAATGAAAATACATTTAGATACATAAGGATACTCAAATACATATTTTAACTTACTGATGGAGTAGTAGTAGTAGTCGTCGGAGCTGGGGTCTCCTTAGGAGCTCCTGATGTAGCCATTTCTTTTGTTCGACCATCAGGAATGTAGAACAGCACAATTGGAGTTTCACGACCACAATGAAGACTTTAACAAAAATAAATAAATATATTAATTGAATGTCTATAGTCATGAGTTGGGTCAACAGTATGGTACACGGTACATGACCAAGTATAATATTGTAATACATTTGTATTACTTATGGCCCATTTATATAAAACCTAATTATGGCTAAACTGTAGAACATAATCAAGACAGCAAGGAGTGGAATCAAATGCATCTCAATTGTGTGTTAAACAACTCAAAAACAAACTTTATAATATACATTACTGAACCTCATAAAAGTAAGCAAAGAAAGAAATGTTGTAGAGGCGAATAATTAGAATAGCTTAAATCGAAGTTTTCCCGATGCTTAAAAAACTATCACTTCTTCACATTATTTCTAATTTGTACAATTTTCAAAAATACAGATTTCAACGCAAATGAGACTGGCGTAAATTTTTAAGGGCCCTTTACTCTATCTGAGAAAAATAAATTAAAGACAAAATTTGGAGCAGTTTTTGAGAAAAACAAATTTTTAAAAATTGCATTAACTTCAAGAAAAAATTTTGCCAAAACGGCTCATTAAAAAAAACAAAAAAACCTACAGGATCTTATTTAAAGATATCATTTTTTAGAATAATTTCATTTAACAAAACTGCTATCTGCAATGCAAACTTTTTGCAATTTTCGAAAATACAGTTCAATGAAAATGGGAAAGATCAGTTTCTTTACTGTCCTTTGTTACGTACAAGGAAAACAATTAAAGAATAAAATTAGTGCCATTTTTGAGAGAATAATTGTTTAAAAATTGCAACAATTACAACAACAGAATTAAGGAAAATTCAATCTTCAGTACCGTATTGCAGTTGTGGGAAGAGGCTAAACAAATTTTTACCTTTCGCAATTTTCTAAAATTCAGGGTTTTTAATGAAAATGAGACCTGGACAATTATTTTAGTATTCTTTATGCTATCTGAGGACAAAGTGTATTCAAAATTTTGGAGCCATTTTTGAGAAAATTTTGATAACATTAAGGCTTCCTTTAATGTACCCTCAAAAATCAATATATGTTTCAAACTCCCAGGGCTTCCAAGTTCATTCATGTTCATAGATAGATGTATAGATTTGTAAATATTAATTTTGAAGAAAAACATCTGAACACTTTCAGTATTAGCTTCGACCACACACTGAAACATTTTGCCAATCAATAAATTTTTCAGGAAGATCTGTAAAATTTGTTAAGAGGAAGCAATGTACTACACATAGGATTACGATAAAGCCACTTTTTCATTACCACTCTTTTTGCCACAATATTACAACTCTTAACTTTACTACATAAATGTTGTAAGACGAGAAAGTAGAAAGTTGCACCAATAGAAAGAAAACATTTTTTATTACTTGTTTATAGAAGGATAATTGTTCTGTTGTTTATTGTAGAGAAAACAAAGGCAAAGTCATACTCAATATCCATCAACAGTTAGGGTTCCTTGGGTACCTCTTTTTCTTTGATATTTCCCATTGCGTATGTTTCATTGCACACAAAAAGCAATAATTACGAACAACTAAAAAATGTACATATTTTGCTTTCATTACAGATAGAAATACAGAGAATTATTCTTTACAGTCTACAATATAAATCTGCGTAGTTGAAGTTGTCTGTCTTGGAAAGTTCATCTTTATCAACAAGAAGTAAGATGAATACCAAATCTCAACTTTCATCTCTGGCTACTTCAAATATATACCATTTTCTTCATGGAACTGTGGCGGTACATAGGTCCTACCAACTGGGGCCTCTAAAACATAAGCATGATTTTATTAAATTATTAAGAGATTTCACCTTTCTGCGGGCACCAACTTGCAGAGCCCCAGTCCCTCCGCCACTAGCACGCCAAGTCATCAACGACCCTTTGGCAGCCACTTGAGACCTGCCCACCCCCCAGTGCCGGTGCCGGTGCCGGGCATCAACTTTTTTTGTGTACCTACCCGCCCACCGAACCCCCCACCCCATGTTGACCTGTAGAGGACACATTTCTAAACAAAGAGATCGCTCTTTGTTGCTCTCAGCATTCTCCCCTTTTGACACCATCAAATAAATTTAATCAGCTCAGAAGCGCTCATGTTGCACGGAGAAACTACGCATTTTCTCATTTAACATCAATGAAGTTAGTGAGGGAGAAAGCGCTGGATGGGAATTTTCCATTTTGAGAACCTTCTGAAGCGAAATGTGATTGGTGGAGAATTATTTAAGACGCAATAGACTCAAGTTAATCAGGGCCCAAAAATTGAAGTTAAAGAAAGATAATCGAGGCAAGAGCTTACGGGAGAAACAAGGATTTCTTCTGTGACCTGCTAGGGCATAGGTTGCTGGGCTGCTGAATAGCGCCCGTGCGATTATTGTTAGACTGACTTCTGCTTCCAAACTGTGGCTCGCTAGGAGTTAGTTCGCAGGGCTGCTGACTAGCACTCGTATGATTTTTATTAGACTTCTACTTCTGCTACGGCATGGGTCGCACAGGGCTGCTATGTAGTTCCTGCAAGATTTCTAATTACTCAACACTTGAATTACTGTTTCGGTGAATGTCTCACACGACTTGTGAGCGAGTCACTTCGTGCGTGTTTTCAATTGGACTTTTACTTCGCTTGCTGCTTGAGCTGCATGGCTGCACATAAAGCTCGACTGCCAGGCTGACTTATGTTCATGCAAGTTTATTTCAAGATGATTCTATGACTGCAAATTGTATAATTTGCATGGCCGCGACGCTACATGTGAGCAATTCTAAGATCGCCACTATCATGGACAGTGTTCCTGTGGATTAGTACGTAGGCGAGTCAGGAGAGGGTTTTTGAAGTTATGTGTGGTCCAGGTTTTACGGGAAAACTGCACAGTGTTAGGAATGTTGCTGACCCTGACGGAACGTTAGAAAATATGAGTTCATACAATTTTTATATATTGATATTGCCAAGAATTTGGTTTGTACACAAAATGTAAGAAGACAGTCAAACAGAATTGAATGTTACACAAGTGTCACCTGTCAACCGCACGTTTTTGGGGAAGAAGGAGCTCCCACGACAAAAAAGGTCTGACAATGCCAAAAATGTCATTTGGGCCCTTGAGAAAGAAATAGGAAACAAATATGTAGCATGTGTTCAAAACCTGTCTGTAATGAGCATAACTATGGTAACAGTGGGGGCAATCTGTAATAAGACAAAAACTGTTTAATAAACAAATGTTAAGTATTTTGAAAGGTTATGTTATTGAAACAATTAAATTACAGCTGTTTCATTATCCACATCAAAAAATTATACCTTTAAGGATAATTCTGTTGCAAACACTCCTCGGTCAGCTGAAGTCTGCTTGTAGGTAGCATCATTAAAATTGGTTGCGGGAAAAGGCTTATATCATCGGAAACACCACTAAACTAGTAATCAGTAAATCAATTCATTTGTTTACCTTGGTGGAGCATATTCTGTGTCACAAATAAAAAAGCCACGTCTCTGGAGCTGGATAATATCAGATTTCTTTACTTTTAGAAGCTCTGGATCACCCAACATAAAAACTTCTTTCTGTGAACAAAGAAAACATTAGTTTTTATTGGATATTAACAAAAATAAACTATTGTGCTTTTGCTACAATACTTACTCTAGTGTTTTTGTTCACATAATCTTTGAAATCTTCATCTTTACCAAGAACTGACTTACTAATAATGTGGTCAAAATACACACAAACACAAGGAACAAAGGGTGCCTGATCTGTTTCAGCAAGCCATGTAAGTTTCACAGTCTTCTTGTAATCTTGGTTTTCAATATTTGGTGAAGCTTCTATAGATGTAATTTTGCCGTCTTTCCTAAAATCATATTTCAACAACAATGAACAATCAACAATCTGATCAATCAAAGATGAAATTGTATGATTGACCCCTTGGAAAAATTGGACGTTACTGTATTTACCCAAATATAAGTCAACTCTGACAATTCTGTGATCATCAACATCAACTCTGACAATGACCCCTAACTTTGAAGAGGCCTCCCGAGACTTATTAAATCTTTAACTAATTCTTACTATTACAATTAGGAACTTTTATACACCTAAATACTTACTATATTTAGGGATAACAAAAACAATATTTAAGTAGTAATTAATTTTTCAAAATTAAAAAAAAAGAAAGAAAGAAAGAAAAATATTCTCAGAAAACGAAGAGAAAAAGGCACCTTTACAAACAGCAAAACAAACAAATTAGCAGGACAGAACACAAAAACCTAAGAGAAATGAAAACGATTTTCAAAAGCTAAGAAAATAACATGAACACTGTCATCACACTAAAGGAAAGAGTTGAGATTTTATACCTAGTTTTCTCCAATTTGTTTAAATAAAATATTTATAATTGTCACCAACCCTGTTTCCATTTGGGAGTCAATTATGTCCAGAAATCTGTTTTACAGCAGTAAATGAATTGAAGTAGTGACCTTGTTAATGGGTAACAAATGACTTTTTATAACTAAATTTATTGAAAGAATTGTCACTCTGACAGGGAATGGAATTGCGGAAACATAGGTTGATATCCCTGTCAGGGTTTATCTTCGAACAAATTTAAAAATAAAACACTGTAATAAACTTGTTATTTCTGAAAATATGGAATTTAATGGGTTTAATTAAGTAGGCTACGTGCGCATAATAAATATCATATTATGTACTTCTATACACATCCAAAAAAAGTCTTTAAGGAAAATTACAAATAATGAAAGTACAACAATATTCCTAGTTTGGCTATAAACATAGTTGCAAATTATAGTGCAATATTTGGAGTAATGTTCAAAGGAATAAGTGGAAATTTTACATACAACAGAACACATATTTATACTACTTATGTTATATGCACTAATCAAAGTGTCTGCCATTTTCACACACAAGCCTTTAATCTTCCTGGCAAGGCTTTGATTAAATTACTTGCCCACAAGTTGCTTTATCTTATTGGAAACACCAATAGGAATCAAGAACAACCAACAGCTGTAAATTTCAAACAGGATTCTGCTCCAAAATACAAGTCACATACCACTCAAGAAAGATTGGGGCAAATTTTCCAGACTTCAT
This sequence comes from Gryllus bimaculatus, assembly GCA_017312745.1. NCBI lineage: Eukaryota > Metazoa > Arthropoda > Insecta > Orthoptera > Gryllidae > Gryllus > Gryllus bimaculatus. The sequence goes on along the minus strand of BOPP01000326.1, from coordinate 578,868 downwards.
TTCGTTTGCTGATTGGTCATCTGATTGTCCATTATTGTAGTAAGTAATACGAAACAGTATTTATTGCCAGACAAGGAAGAAATGAAACACAGGCTTCACATACCAATTTAATTAATTTAATTTTAATGAATTTAGTACATACATCAAATAAAAGAGCATCTTTTCATTATTTTCATTCCAAGTTGAAAACAATTAACTCGCTATGCGAGTATTTTTCAAATATTTTAAAAATTAATTTTGTCTTGGTGAAAACATCTGAGGGAGGGGGGAGAAACAAACATTTTATATTTTTGTTTATACTCTTCGTAGAAAAAGATTTTAAATCTGAAATTTTCCTTAAATTTGGGTGATTTGTTTCGAATGACTGATATGACAATGATGATCCTAAGGCAAAAGAAAAAAGTGATAGATCAAGCAAAACAATTTCACCTTCTGAATTGTTTTGTTGATAGAAGTTCGTTTTCGAGTCAATAAGACAATTTGCAATATTGTTTTCATTGAATAGTAAGAATTAATGAAAAATTAAGAAGCCTCTGCTAAATTAAGGGCGTCATCTTATATTCAGATGCCTTAAACACAACAAAAACCTAAGACATCTTTCGAGAATGTGGCAATGAACACACCAACACTAATAAATTTAACATTTCATATGGCAGCAAACAACTACAAATCAAATATCAGGAAAAGCTAAATGATATGTGTAGATGTATGTATATAGTGTATGATAAATGAAAGTATGTCAAATTGAATGTGTATACCTGCTTATATTTGGATAAATATAGTCTATGAAAGAAGAAAACACAATGTACAAATATTGGATTAACCAGGTGATGTGATCACTTTTAATCAATTTTGAACTATATGTGGTTTTATTTGCAAATATTTTCTTTGTCAATACCACAATTTTATTTAACATTAACACACAAGTTACTTTGGAGACAAGTAATTAGCTTTAAGCACAATAAAATTTACATTTAAAGACTCAACAGTTTGAAATTATGAACTAAGACAACAAACTACAAACAATAATAAGCAAAAAATTCCATTCACAATTATCAACAATGTTATTTGACAGGATATTCAATGAAAGGTGCAATTCAATCACTTCAATTCACCAACCTGTTTATCTTCTCCACAAGCAAATTTCCCCAGTTGATGAAAGTAGCATTTTCACCTTCTTTCAATGTTTCTGCATCTTCCCTATCAATAAGGACACGGGGACCAATCCAAATAGTTTTCTCACCAACACTTGAAGTCTTGGGATGTTTGGGAACATTAACTGCTTGAGCAGTTACTTTCTTCACAAGAACAGGCACATTATCTGTGGATAATGATGTGTATCGTGGTGCCACAGGATCAATTACCTGAAAATAACAAACTGTCAGGTAGTCGTCTCTTCAAGATGCAAAGTATTTGTTCTAAATAGTCTGAATCGTTTGTAATATTTGTTTTGTTGTTCCATACAATGAATTAAAAAGATTTACAACAAAAATATTGTAAGAATCTGACAGTAAAAAGTCCTTTCATAAAATATTAATAAACATGTATCGTACTCACAAGCAACCTTGAAAGAAAAAAGAACTTTAAGAAAATTTAGATGTAGTGAAACAATATGAGTACGAATATTGTGTAGTGAAACAATATGAGCACGAATATTGTAGATAAAAGCTACTAGTTACAAAAATTCCACCTTTACCCAAGTTCAATTACTGTTTGGTATAAAAATCAAGACATTTCACTTAATCGGTACCACTTGTTTCTATTTATGAGCAGTACATACAAAAACTGCAAAAAACTCAATTCCAGATGAAAATAATGTCAGGGACCTTCTCATACTACTTTCCTATTCTTGTTTACCATTTTGAAGGAAAAAGAGATACTAATATATTATAGGTAGGATTCCTAGCCCTTTACTACAAAATGATTTTACAAAAAAAGTTATCAGCCTCAAAATTAAGTTCAGCATCTCCATTCATAATCACGTTTCCTCTCATTTTTAATTTCTGGTATACCATTGTTTCAGGAGTATATACTTGGTTTAGAGCAAGATCTATAATACCAAAATTCAATGAAAAGAGTTTTGTCTGAAATACATATTTTTGTGTCCCTGTTTGTTTCCCATTCTCCCATACTACTTACATAATTTAAAGAAATTACTCTAACGATGTGACAAAGATGGAGATTAGATGACAGATTACATCATCTAATGAGCTCCTACAATCAAAAAAGGGGATAAATGTTGTTTCAATGTGTAATATATTACTTCCCCTCTCACGTTGTATATCAAGAATCCTGGAGTCCTAGATACCAAAAAATTCTACCATCTCTGCCCCGGTCGATTTGTCCATCTTGGTGAACACCAGTCAGTCAGTGTCTGTCTCAGCGCGCTTCTGTCTGTCTGTCTGTCAGTTTCAGTGCATCTGTCTGTCTGTCCTTCAAAACTAGCTTTTGTGAAGAGAATGCCTCACCCTCCTAGGCTTTCAAATTCTTGGATTTTTTGAATGGAGAAATTTGAAAGGATTCGGATACATTCTCTAATCAGTAGGGCCAGAATGTTTATGACCTAAAAATGTTAGAAATTTGCAAGCATTTATGACCTAAACAATATGAAAATATGACTTAAAAATTTTGGGGTTGCACTTGCGAAACCTTCAAAATCTTGCCAATATTTAAATAACCCTTATATTGGAAATATACTTTTAAAACTTATCACATTCACAATTCACATTTTTTTTCTATTGAAGACAATCTACCTGCTAAATTTATTTACAGAAGCGGTTGACCCTTGCCCAAAACCTGACAAAACTAAACTAGCACTTCCTTCGCCATCTGGTGTTTTCTACACTTTTATTTTCTCATTCGTTACAACTTATGCCCCCAATTCACACTATTCAAATTAGATAACAATTACAAGAAGTGATAAATCTCTTTGAGATGACTGCAAGCAAGTGTGAGAAAATGGAATCAAAAAAATTAAAATATGACATAGTATTAAAATTCTTTGTTTCTCCCAGAAAGAAGTTATATGTAAATTATCACTTTTGGAATTCTAGCCACTTTTACAAATAATTTAAATTGGGCGTTCAATGATATTTGATTGGCCAAAGTTAGACCCCACTTTGATACCATTAGCTCATATAGAAAGAATGGAAGGCTACTTTGCCAGTGAAGGAGAAGAAACAAGAGACTTCGCAGTGAGAGAAGTAGAGATATAGATTCATTACAATTAAAATTTTCGTTGAGTGTGTTTCGGACAGCCAGCTCCTGCCAGAGCTGCAACGTGCAATATTGGCACTTCATTACCAGTGAACATTGTCTTGTCACAAAGTGGTACTCGTGTCAACTTTAAGGTAACTGTACCCCCCCTCTCCGAATTGTACCGCTGCTCAGGGAAGTAGTTAAGGGAGGCATGGAGGGGGGCGATGCGATGGGTGTCACCATTTTAGGGGTGACAGTAATTAGAAAATTTTATGGTTGGAATTATATAATTTAAATGATTTATTTAAAAATTATTTGTTCATTTAGTGATACATTTAAATAAAAAATACTAAGATAGCAAAGAAAAGAAATAATGTAAACTAAAAGCGGCAAGCACTTATACTTCAACGATCAAAGAGTTTTGATTTCAACGATTACTGTATCTTAAGGACGAACTGATGATGGAAATAAAAAGTAATACAGTAAAACCTCTCTGAATAGGAACTTGTACAAGCCGGAAACTTACCTTTACCGAAAATTTTCTCTGACCCGTGGAGTTATATGGTATTTTAAACAGCATAAAACAGAATCTGACCAACCCAGAAACGGAACGGTTTTTCATAGGAGAGAAAATCTATATAAAACGGAATTCCAGGAAATTTAATGCAAATGGCAGAGACTTGAGATATTCTTAATGTAATGCATTAAATTCTGTATCCCACACGATTAAGTCGTGACAACCGCCCTGTGAAGGAGAGAGGTTTCAGCTGACAGCGTAGAATTTCAAATTAGATCACTTGTCTCTCAAAGGGTAGGCCATAGAGGAATTCCCTCCCCAACTTTCTGAGTGTAGGAAAATGTACAGGCATTACTTCTATTCGTGCCTCTTCCTACCCCATGTTCAAATTCGTAACCCCTCGGCCAGAGACTAATTCCTCAAGGCCAAGCGAGGGTACCAGGAGATCATAGTACTTTGGGCTGTGACGCATTGTGCATCGAAAGAGGCAGCAAACAGTCCCAATTCAGCCATTAGGCAGAGGTGGTGAGTATATTTATGAGTTTCATAATCAGTTTAACAAGATGAAAACCATAAAACTCAAACGTACATGGAAAGGTAAAATTTATGGAAGCAAGAGAAACTCAGAAACTGTGAATGAAGAATGTTTAATATTCATTTATGGGTGATTTTTTCCATATATACGTTATATGTCAAGCTATATTAATAATTATATTAAAAATCATGTCATTTTTAATTTAATTTAATTACTTTGTTATTTACATTAATTAACTGGATCTAAAGGGCGTCAATCTTTCTTCTTGTAATGAATGTGGGTGATACAATGTTCCTTCCCACATCCCACGAAGGCAGGAAGGTAGTGCAAACTTAATTAATTAATTATCCTTCTTCCTGATGATAGGGGGATTATTTCAATACATGAAAATGATTTCCGAACAATGGCTCTTTGTTTGGTTTGCTGTAGTTGTTGAGCACTAAAGTCTATGGTAAAGGTCCCATTACCATAAATTCTTTAATTTGAAAAATTATAGATATATTTTTCATGGATGCTTCTAAAACTGATCTCTCTGATGATCTAGTGGTCTAGGTTAGCACATTAAACTTGTAAATCTACACACTAGATTTCAAATTTCAGCCAATTACAACAAAAGCAAGTTGGTTCAATGAAACACAGTGTAGATTTAGATTTATTTAATAAAATAAAAAAATTTAAAAACAAATAATAAAAAAACAGAAAAAACTGTATGTGACGTATGGGGGAGAAGATCATTTGTGCACGTTTTCTTGAGTTCCAGATTCCCTTCCCATCATTTTAACTATAAATAGTTGAAAGACTTGTAAAAGTTTAAAATAAATAAATAAAAATAAATATTAAAAAAGCACGAGATCAGCAATATTTGGGAAAAAAAATAGACATTCTTGTTCCCAAATTATAGAAAACTTATTTGCATTGATAAATGAAGGTAAGTGTGATTTTTCTGCATTGCTATCAAAATAGTAACTCGCCCTTACCTCTACCCCTACAATTACAAGCAAAACGAGAGTTCAACAAACCATACACACAGTGAAGCTACATTTACGTCCAGAATCAAAACAAGGGACCATCTCAGCATTTGCTCAATCATCAGGGAACCTGGACAAAAACCTGATCAAGATGGGGTCATTGACCCGGAAGCTGAAGTACATGATTTGTTACAAACATAGTAAGTCTTTTTAATGCAGCACAAAAGATGTTACTTTCAACTTAAATTTGTGAACCGAGTTCAATTGTTTAATGTCATCTGGCAATGCATTGTAAAGTAACGGATATGTATTGTATGTGGATTTTTAATAGTGAGCTATTAATTATGACACTTGAAGAATGTGATTTTTACGACGTGTGTTGTAATAATAAATATCAGTATTGCATGAAAATATGTTTCCACCATTAAGTAAGTCACTTTTGATGAATATTACAAGATTCATAAATATATAGGCAAGGCAGTGGTAAGATTCCAAACTCAATGAAGAGAGGCTTACAGGTATCACATGGATGGCATTTGTTCATTATTCTAATTTTCTTTTGCAATCTAAAGGTCCAAATACTACATGATGTGTTTCCTCAGAATATTATGCCATATCTCCGGCAGGAATGTACATTTACAAAATACACGCAACGAGCTGCATGAAGACTGACAGAATTTCAAAGAATTCTGAATGCGTAACATAATTAAGTTAATTTAGTGTTTAATTTTGTTCTATGTATATTCCATTTGAGGTTTGACTGAATTGAGAGACCTAGAAATCTTGTTACCTGGACATCAGCTAATTGCATATTGTTCTCAATGGAGCATGCGACTGCTGATTTGAAATGCAAAAATTCATTGAAACTGTTTTTCCTTCATTAACTAATTATTTATTACTACAAAACCAATTTGAAACTTCTAAAATCGTACTATTTGAACTTGTCGTGTAATAACTTGATGGCTGTGAAAACATATGCAATCAAGTTTGAAGAGCGAAATTTTTGCACATTCTTAACTAGTATTATAATATTACATAACCATTACAAATGAGATCAGAAAGCCTGTAGCACCATTGGGTTTCTTTGCTTAAGTTCAGAGATGTAATTACCTATTTCCCTCCCTTGACAAGTCATACAAAGATTTACTTTGTGTTTTTGTGTCGTGAAGATAAGAGACACTTTTATTTTATTCTGAAACCACTAATTTTTTTACTAAGTTTGAATGTTAAAAGTTAATGCAAAATTATATCAAAAAGTATTTTAATGAGGTATATGTGCTATATAACCTACAAGGTAGTAACACAAATGCAAACCACCATACGAGCAAAAGTAGTTCCATAAATTGTGAAATTAAGAAGCTTTTTGCAACCTTAATGAATAGGTATCAGAACAAAAAAATACTTGTTGATTACCTAAGATTAAGAATGCAATTTTTACAGTCTGGTTACTTTTATCATGCAATGTATGGTTTCAAATACTCACTTTCTTATTGAATGCCCAAATCTTATCCCATTCCATCAAAACAACAGATCGGGAAGAACCTTGAGCAACAATAAATTGTTTCAAACCCTCAACAGTCATACCACGGCGTAATACTCCACGAACTGTCGGAAAACGAGGATCATCCCTACAAAGAAATATAAATGTTTACTGAATTGCATTTGCCCACAAGTATGAGATGGATTTTGGAAGAACAATAATCTGCTTTTTTTATAATTAAAAAGAAAAATGAATCCTAAGAGGCATAAATTATGATTCCTACAGTAAAAATGACATCATATAATATAATTAGAGCTGGGAAGATTATGCAAGCTTTTAGCCTGGAAATACACTTGCAAATGTGCCACAAAAATGTTGAAATATGCACAGAAATTGGTAAGATATGCGGTGTTTGATCACAAAAACGTATTTTGCAATTACATTACATTCTTTTGCCACCTCAAGACACAGAGTATGCAAATTAAAAACAGATTAGTATCTACATCTGCACATTCTATTTTGGTTAAGAGAACAAGAATTTTATTAAAATTATCTGTTGTTATGGAGTGTCTCATATCAGGCAATGTTTTGTACATAGAAAATTATATTTCGACATCACATGATGTTATGGCAGACGATGTTTGTGCTCAATTTATTGTCTGAAAGACTAACAAATTCATTTGTCTTCTTATTATTTGCTTTCCCCATCTCATCAGGAGATGCCACGCATTTATCCCTTGCCTCCTGAATAATTGCAAGTGCATCTACAAAGATTTTCCTTGAATTCTTTATCTTCTTTATAAACAAATGACAGTAGATATTACTTCAGTGGCTTAGGCTGTCAGTAGTTTGAAACTTATTGTACTAAAATATTTGAAGCACCAAGAAAATTTATGCTTTCCATTAATAAATGTTTGTTACGTGGAAATTTATATTTTTGTGTTATTTTAGGCAAAAAGTAGGAAAAACGCAAAAACTTTCATTTACAGGCCAAAAAGTTCCGAATATGCAAAATATGCCGTATATACAAAACTTTTCTTACCTTATTTTCAGTATTTCTCCATACAATTGCACAAACTTCACAGCTCTAAATATAATATATTATGATGCCAACATACAATTATTTAAAAAGGCACATTAATTAACATTTTACAATTTTACAATAGACTTGACACATCAATGATTATATTAATATTTGCTATTTATGTATTGTCTTATGAAACAACTACTTTTAATATTCTGGATATGTAAAAAGTTGTTGCGCTGTACAATGCTATTGCAGTATTTGTTAAGACTGTTTTGTTCAAATATTTAATTTATGGCAGTTATACAAGAGTGTTTTACTTGTTCTTTTCAGTAGCAATTTTGTTGCTGCAGGCCACTAAAAATATCTAAAAACACATTTTCAATTATAACAAATACACTCACCACCCATCCACTAAGCCTTCATCCACAAACCATGTCAGCTTTCTTTTAGAAAGAACAGTATTCATCATATTGAGTCTACTGTACTCCCAAATATGTGGCTTGCGCAATCCAAGAGCCTCAATGAACCAGAAAAACTGTTCATCTCTATCGTGATACTCCATGGTACGCAAACAATGAGTCACGCCTTCAATACTATCCACAATTGGGCAGGCAAAATCATATGTTGGATATACTCTGAAAGGGAGCAAATTTATAGCATTATCATTAAACAAGTCAATATATAGTGTCCAGGGAGGAAAAGACAACACAGTACACCTTTTAAAGTACCTATGACAAAAATCTCCTATAAACATACAGTCAATTCTTCCTCCATTAGCCATACTTGCATTATTAATTTTGTTGAATGCAATGATAGTTGATCTTTCGCAGAGTGGAAACACTAGTATCAAATTTCATGCCAGATTCAACACACTTTATCAGCATGTATCTGTCATGTACTTTTATAATTGTTGAAACATGGTGTCCATACTAGCTTATTTTCAACTATTGCAACATGCATTTCATATGGAAAACTTACAAATTTACAGCACCAAGAATTATGTAGATACAATTTACATTTACAGTTTTCCTGACTGCAGAGCAGAAAGAGCCTGACCGCTGAGCAGAATTTCAAATTCATATTGTCCCAATTAAAAGTGCAAGAAACTAAGTTTTTTATTTCTGACCTCTGAATGCAGTCTTTCTTCAGACTCAGAAAAATTAAGGGACTTTGATGTAGGAGATGCTGAAGAAAATCCATCAACGAGTACCAAAAGAATTTCTGCTTGGTTGAATGTTAAGATGAGTACAGGATGAATTGCCCAATGAAGGTTTGTATCCTTCTTTTCAGGGGCAGCATTTACAACCACAAAACAGGATCAATCAGCACACACAATTTCTGGTTCTTGTTATTTGTAATCAAATGAATTTATTTCTTTTACCATCAATAATATTTAACATATTTCTAAAATGAATTTCATGTTTTTCATATTTGCATGTTCGATGGTCATGTTCTAATTGCAACATAGTATGACAAATGTCAATAATCTGCTTAATACATAAGCTATATGAAACTTCAGTAGTAATAAATTCTCTCTTACAAAAAGAAGAGAGGAAAAAAACAATACTGAAATTTGATAATTTTATTAGTTAATGCAAACATTTGTATTTCCTCAATAAACTTTATTTATGCAACAAAGAAAGGCCCATCAAAACTATTTACTCATTCTGAAATTTAAAATTCATGAATGCACAATGGTCCAATACAACTCTCCATAATGCACATTCGAGAACGAATAATTGTAATTCATCCATTTGTATATTTTTTTTTAACTTAACATGCTGAAGAATAATTCATGGGCGTTCAAATTGCGGTACGAGTACCTCACGGATATGTGGTTAGTCCTGTAAGGAATACATGCACATCTTCCAAGGCAAGATTCAGAGACAAAATTAATTACTTAACTGAAAGGTTCAAGCATATTTTGAATTTTCAAGATCATCTATTAATAAGGTACCCAAATAATGAGTTTACCATTGTGATGGATTACAAAGTTGAATTTCTTCTTGTTTTTTTTTAAAATATTACTATTGATTAAAAACTGTTTACAAATAAATATGAGTGTGCCTTAATACTTCACCTACATAATATTTAATTCCTTTATGGATATTTTTTATTTTGAGGATAGAATATTTAGTTATGCATGAGAAGTACAATCTTATTTGAGAACCCCTAGAATAATCAATTAACTGTAGAATTTCCCAGATAGTATACTACTTTCGAATGAGGAATTCATTTGCTAAAAAATCGTAGTGAAGTTGTAAGGCCCATTTCAGTAATAGGAGGATGAATCATCTTGTGCCACCCACTAGATAAATGTGTTGACATCGTATCTCATCCTCCAACACAATAATATAAATGAATCGACACCCTCCCCAATATTGAACTCTGATATTGGCAAATGCATTGCTCACTATAATTTCTTTGATTGTTAGATTGATCATCCCCCTAAATAGGCGAGTATAACAATGACTATTGATGGCATTGGGAGACGTAATAATGGAAGCATAGGAGCTACAAAAACAGTTGTTAATACTAAGACCAATACATTGTGAGAAAAATGGTGTTTTAGAAGCATCTTCGACAGCTTCAAAATGCAGACCTGCAGACCCTGTTGAAATGAGTTCTTAATAATAAATTGTTTTGCCTGGTGACAATATATTACAATAACTACAATTTACAGTATGCAGAATGTGATATGTTTTCCAACCAAAGCTGCACAGATTTCAAAGCAACATGACGCACAAACTCGAGCCACAAATTCAAAGAAAATTCTCATGACAAGTTACTTTGTCACAGCAGGTTTAGAGATACAAATTACAATTAAATGCAAAAATTCAAACAAGTCCTTTTCACCATTTAGGGTATTGTAACTTAAAGAACTCTATTAATCTTCTTTGTCACAAAATAAAAAGGCAGTAATATTTTAAAGCTTTCAAAAAGCCATAATCTCATAAGCCTCAATCAAACACACAATTAGCCATAAAAGCAATATTATCCTTCAATCACAACTGACAAAAAAGGATAAAAACTTGATAAGGTTACACACATGCTTCCCAGAATCATATGCACCATATTTCCCAACAAAGAATGATATTCAATAGTACTGAATACCATACAAATTGAACTTAATTCAGCTGATTCTCATAATTTTAACTCCAAGAGGTGTCTTTCATTATTCCCATGTAATGCATTCTTAATTATGTTTGTGAAGTTGCTTCATTATCTAAACACACACACACACCCATACATTGTATATGAATTACTTTCTTTAGGTTGTTAAAAAAAAATTATAAATTTTTTTTTAATGTATGTGGTTCACAAATTGAGGCCATTCTTTTGTTTGTTGACATTAATGTTTTTTTAAATTATTCAGTGCTAGATTGTTGCAAAATTTTGTAAAAGATCACTACAATCCCAAACTGCAGAGTACACATTTTCTTCAACTCAAAGTAGATTTTCAAAAATTGTAAATAGATATGAAAAATGCTTCATGCACACATTGGGGAGAAGTGACAAGGAGGAATAATCTGAATTTCCAATCATTTTGAACTCAAATCTACATTCCTTTAAAATAATGAGTAATACTTTATTATCAATAAGCGTTAAGGCTGCCTAATATATAATTTGGACAATACTTTAATGTCATACTTATCTGTAAATGAAATACAATAATCTAGACATCAGAACTGAAACTGGCTAGTAAAGAAATGGTTTATTTTGTCTGCAAAAATGCCCTGATAGAAAAACTACAAGGTGAATATGCTGTCCCTAAGAAATAGTATAAAATTATAATCATCAGTTCACTTCCCAGTTTTTGGAACCAAAGAAAAGTAAGTACCTAGTGAAATAAGAGCGTAAGAACATATGATAAAATTAGCAAGAGACCTGGTAAAAGAATAAGGTATTTTACCTGAATTACACAAGAGCAGAGCATCAAGGCTGGAAAATGTAACCATACAAAAAGATTTTATGAAGATGACAATATGATGCGTTAGAAAAAGGATTATGCTTCATTTATGAAAAATGTAACCAAGATTCTAAAATAAAAGAGTTTATTCTTAGTAATTGAAATTAATTATTTTAGAAATTTAAAAAGAAATGGTTTGAAAGTTTTGGCTGCAAATATTACGCACAGAGAAACATACCAGGTAGGTAAATAACGCTTTGATTTATAGGTCCACACTGTATCCAATACATTTTAGTTTAAAAAGTGAATGCAACCCAGCACTGAGAAATTTACAAAACCATAAGAGTCAACAAATGAAAAATATGGCGCAGAGCTTAAAACAAAAATGCCTGCTATTTGGGAACCAGGTACATTTTGTTTTATTTAATTTTTTGTTTTTGATCTACCAAGCAATAAGGGTACTTATATATAAAGTATAAATATTTTCTGAGATGGTTGAGCAACCAGTACCGGACCTCTTAAAATGAATTGACCCTCAAACTATAGTCAACACTATAATTTGATATTCTGAATACAGATGTGCTGAAGGCTATAGGAAATAAGAAATATGGTCATTGTTTGTATATCATCATTTCTATCATTGTTTCTCAAACTTTCTGGACTTTTCAGTTTCTTAGACTCCTATAAAATCCTGACTTTGAATAATCATAATGTAAACTTACAATTTTTTATTACATGTAAATTTTCAACAATGATTTTAATAAGAATGTTTCTAAAGGATCTAATTACACCTAACATGCAATAATTTAAGTAGAATTAATCATGCGAGTCTACAGTGCATGTTGAATCACAAATAAAAGAAACTGTATTGTACAAATCAATTATATTTCTTCATGTGTGAAAAGTTTGTGATTAACGTTACTACTGCACATCCAAAGTATTTGAAAATAAAATTTAAAAAAATAAATAAAATATACTGTTAATCCTCTAATGAATTAAATCTTGAAAAATATTAAAATATTTAGTTGATTGGAACAGTTTTTATCACCTTTGGAATTCATTGACATTTTTTAAACTGTAAGACATCAAACAAGAATATGTACTGCTACATTACTGACAACTTGAGTGAGCTGTGAATCGTTAGCAAAATTGCCATATTTAATTGTTAAAATGGCTGCCAATTGTGCATAAAATAATAATTATTTTATTTATTCAGCTGGGTTTTCAGTTTGCAGTTATTTTCTAATTTTGAATTTTGTCTGATCTTTTAACTCTGAATGAGTAGCTCTCACCAAGGAAATAAAAATCGAAAGAGTGCATAATATTTTAACATTCATAATATCTCAAAATTCTGTTCAGTTTCTCAAAACAATAAGTGCTTTCAACTTACTGTTAAAAAAAACTTACTTGTACTTGGTTCCAGTCCTCGGATGTGGCTCATTCTTGCATCGATATATTGTAGGATCACGCATGCATCCGTTGGCAGAATTCATATCTATTTTTGCACGAACACAGCACTTTTGTCCTGATTCAGAACCTTCTTTCATTTCAGCCCACATTTTCAAATTCTTCTCCACAGCTACAAAAACAAATTACAATATCATTGGATTTCAAAGCATGAAGAAATGAACTAATTTTGTCAATTCCATACAAATCTTCTATTAAATTTAATTTGAAGATCAATGAATGTCCGAGAGAAAAAGAAAAAAACATCAGCTACTAGTGACAAAACCAAAATTTTATTGCAAAGCTAACATTAAGATTTTTAAGGTTGTATTGAACAATACCACTATTAATCAGAATTTGCATTAATGTGACAAGCTCATAATCCAGTTATTTTTAATACAAATAGCTCTTGCCAACAAGGATTGACTGAGAAACATAGGATTTCTTTTTAATGCTGACAAAATAAAAAACTAAATAAAATGAACACATAATTGTTTCACACAGTTGAAAAAAAAAAGTTCCCAAAACACCCCAGGAAATACTAAACAAATAGTGTAATATGTAAACAAATATTCCACTAATCATACCTAGCATACTCACAATTGTTCCTATTCTTTGATTCAATGCGCTGTTCACGCTCTTGTTTCATGGTCTCAGCATCTGTGTCATCAACATAGGCCAAACCCTGGTGCAACAGCTTCTCACACAATTCTAGCATTAATTCAAAATAATTTGAAGTGTGAGTGTATGAATCTGGAGTGAGTTTGAGAAGCTTGAGATCTTCTAAAATAACCTTAAAAGCATTTATTACATGAATTTTAATGGTGAAATTGTGTTCAACACAAATACAGAAATTTCATTGTTACATGTCCAAGGTACATCAGTAGGTACATGTAGTGAACATTCTCCTCTCAGTGCAATAAAAATACTCACTTTCTCAAAATCAATTTTTTCTTTTGCTGGATTGGTATCATCAAACCTCATGATCAATTTTCCCTCATATGCATCTTTGTAATACTGGTTCAGTAAAGCTGCTTTGGCATGTCCAATGTGCAGATACCTGAAATAAAAAGGGATTTCTCTCAATAATACCCAAGAGTAGCAATTCTTATTTTTCATCAACCACGGTAGTTCTGTTTGTTCATTCTTTTCATTTCTTCTACAGTGCCTGTGGTATTCTTTTATTTCTTTGACTAGGTTTTAAGTTTCCATTTATTTTCTGATTTTCTCATTCTGAATTTCGTCTCTTCTTTTTACTTTGAAAATTGATCTTAAAGCTTCATCTAAGCTACGTTCATACTTATAGGTCCCTTTGTGCCAGTTATACAGATTTCCGAGTCATACTTTTAACATTGCTTTTGCTGTGATGTTATAAATTCTCCTGTTTCTTTCCTCATGTGTTAATTAACCACACAACCCCACAAAATATGTTAGTTTTGTATAAAATTTAATAGCTGCTCAAAAGTAACTAAAATCTTTCCAAACCAACATATATACCAGTTGTCTTATTTGTCACTTCTTGTAGAGAAGAACTTCAGAACAATATGGAGAGAAGTCATTTTTGTATCATGTACTTCTTATTTGCATTTTAGTTCAAGGGCTAAATATAAAAAAGCCAAAACCTCAAATACAACTGTCAAATAAAAAGGGATAAATTATGTAATATGAAATAAGTTATGTTCAATAATATGAGCTTACATCAATAAAAATGTTTTATCATAGTACATAAGTAGTCCTAACTTGGGGAAAATACTTTCCTATTCAATAAATACTATAAACTACCTACCCACTAGCCTCAGGAGGAAATCTCACAACAACTTTTCCTTTCTCAGCACCAGGAAGTTCAACAAACTTCCCTTCATCCTTTGGTTTAGCTGTATCTTTGTTTCCTTTTTCTGTTACACTTGATACAGAAATAGCACTTGAGACAACGTCAGGCAGAGACGACATCAATGCTGTCACAATGTCCAAAGAACTGATAAAATTATACCATCTAGTAGCATTTACTAGAGCCTTAGAAGATCGAAGGAGGTTGATCCAATTACTGGATTCTGAGGAAAATGGTTAAAATATGAGTTATTAGATCACAAATTATAGTATTAATATATTATATATTTCACTTTTATAGCACATACTTACTGTGCAAAGTGCTCCACACATAGATATCAGCCAAAGTAAGATGATTTCCTACAAGATAAGTTGCAGGACCAAGAACTTGATTCAAATACTCAACAGCTGAAGAAAATTCACCATTTGAAGATAATGGACCAATGCTAAACATGAGCCAGTGATCAATCTGTAAAATTTTGATTAAAATTACATGTAATACAGTTACTACCAAAACAAAACAAAGTGTATAAAAATATAATTACTTCTGTCCTTTGAAGTGCATCTGAACCATAAAAAGAATCATTCTGTAAAGTTCTTGCCAGGTAACGGCAGATATTAAGAGGTGAATCAATTGTAGCTCCCGGCAATTCAAGCGCATTCCTTGTGCCCCACTTGACAGACACACATACACTACTTCTCACCATGTTGGCCACAACAAGTGCAGCTAGAGAAATAAAAGAAAATATTTCATCAAAAAAAGTACCCTGGCTCATAAAAAAACAATGTAACATACATTAAAAATAAAGTTACCAATACGCAAACAAAAATATAAAAAGTCAAAACATAAGTTAGTAAGGTCATGTACAGTTTATGTGCACATATCAAATTTCAAAAGTCCATATCAAATCAGGATACACTTGTCTTTTTTTCTAAAAATCATTTTTCATATTGTGATTTCTTATCAATATTTATCAACTAAATAATATCATTTGAGAGGGAAGGTGGGGGAAAAAAAAAGTTCAATTATCACAAATAAAAAAAGTCATTGTAATACTGAATATATCATACCCACATACATAAAGTGATATTAAAATTTAATTTAAACCCAAAATTAATAATAGTTTATTATCTTTTTAACATTAGTGCCCAAGTGACTATTACAATATTAATGCCTAAACAAAACATTCAAAGAAATAGTATTATAAATAATATAATACATTTCAAGGAAAAGTAACCTTATGGTATACACAACATCACATCAAATAAATTAAAAATCATATTTATCATAATTTTGGATTACTAAAAGTCCACATACCCAGCAATTATATTTAGTACACAGGACGCACAACTGGCCTCATTTTGGGGGAAGTTTAATACATGTACGTTTAAATGTCAAATGATATTTTTTCATAACTATAGATTGATAGTTATCCGATCTGATCAGTTACAACAGTTCAAGGGACTGACAGGAGTTTTCGTGAAATATCTCAAACATACAAAATATGAATCATCATGTTAGTTTAATGACAATATCATTTACTAGTGGCAAGGCAAAACTTCCTCAATAAATGTTATCTTCCATTTGAACTAAATAATGTTCATTACAAATCACTAGTACTTTTATTGGACTGGTAGGTAAATACAAATCACAAAGAAGTGAAGACAACATATCCAATGCAAATTTATAATATTTTGTATAAAACCATTTATGTTTGAAAAACTTTGAATAAGTGAAAAATTATGAATATTCTTTTTAATTTAAATTTTCTGGTCCGATCTACAAACGTTACATTGCAAAGGTCTGACAGAAATGCAACTTGAAACCAAGAAGAATAGAACATTTCATATTAATCAATAGCAATGAACTGGTTTTTTTTTGGTTTTTTCGATTTGTGGACATCATAAGATTTGCATAATTCGTACACAAAAAGGTCTGTTTTATTTTCTCTTATTTCATTACACAGAAATGTACAATTTTGAAATTGAGGTTATAATGCGCGACGACAGTATCAACTAACAACACTTAATAACATCTACGTCCATCCACACGACAATACTTATTTATTAGTAAATATGAAAAAACGTATCCAACTTTAAGCGGAATACAGCACTAATTTCTTACGTACCCAAAGGAGGATCGGACCGGCTGGCTAACAGATTAATTGCCATTTTGAACGATATTAATTTGACCTTGATCTTTTTTAAAATGCGACAATCCAACACTAATAAATTATTTTCACGTTCTCAATCCAATTGACAGATGTGTCACTCAATATCTCCACGCCACTGCCGATCTTACAGCTGTGCTATCCACATGCTTCCAGCATGAGCACGTCACCAGCTTGCCATGCTTGTTCCACCACCCACAATTCAGTACATTCCCAATAATGAGTTTATATGGGTGGGTGGTGCAATGTTGGTATCAGTTGGTATGGTATCTCGTACCAACTTGTTGAGATATAACGTGTATAACGTGTCACGGCGGGAGATTAAAACCACAGAGGTTGATTCCAAAATGCACCAAATCAGAAAATTTTTGGTAGCTTTTCTTCAGAAGTAGTATTTTTAAAACTCTTGAATAATAATGTACGAAATTATAGATCAACTATTTTTTACTTCATCCTTAACGATAGAAATATATTAATTTTGCAATATATTCAGTCAATCATTCTGATAATCTGAATTTTGAATATAATTTTAAAAAAAGCACTGACTTATTGCATTTTGAACAAAATAATGCTGTTTTTAAAAATAGCATGTATGGAAAAATAATGTTTTCTTATTGCTACCAGTATTATAACACGAACAAAGAAAATTTACAAATTAACACAGATTATTTTAGAGAAAGGGCTATTTCTTGTCCCGCAGATCTTAATAAGGAGAAATAAAACTGTAACATCTGATAGAGAAGTAGAGTAGTGTTCTATTCTACTGAAAGTGAGCCATGAGTGATACTACACAGGTCCAGTAGAGCAGACTCTGACTAAGCACATTACAATAAATGACTATGCAAGAATTGGAGAATAATCCATTTTTTTGCTCAATAACTATGAAACAAAGTACTTTTTTGAAAGTATTTCTATCTGATTCGATGCATCTATGTAGTTAAAAACAATGAACTTAAGTAATTCATGAATTATTTGTAGGGTGCTTAGAATAAGATCAAAATTCTTCAATCAATTTATTTGTGTGACACTGAATATTCTTCAAAGAAACATAAAGAGTTAGAAGGCTTTAAAATATCAACATTATAAAAATCATATGATATTAATATTAAAATAAAGTCAAACTACATTTTGTCTTTTACCAGATAATAATTCAACTACTGTATAGATATAATAGGTATTAGTCAGTAATTACTCTGAGAGTAACAGAAAAAAGTACATGGAGGCTATGGGATTTGCATAATTATAAAATAATGCAAAGAATTGAAAATACCATAATATTGAGTCAGTTACAATCTTAAATAAAAAATATGTAGAACAACTTTTAAAAAAAAGGCATGAACAATTTTGGGACAGAGCAGATCAAGAGGTCTCATGATGATGATGATGATGATGATGATGATGATTTTGATAAAATAATGTATATTGAGAACTCTTCATTAATTTGATTTATTTTCATCAAAGAACAGTAAGAACTGTACTTGACATGTAGGGGAGAAGTACAATCTGCATGTGTTTTCTTGAGTTCCAGAATCTCTTTCTCACCCTCCACACAGAGAGTTATTATGAGTGAAACATTCTGTCATTTCAGTCTTTGTTCATTTATGTGGTAAATTTTTGAAGATCAGACATTAAAAATATTTCAAATTTTCTAACATTAAATCTCAAAAACTCACTGCCTTAAGTATGAACAAAATATATTTCTGTTTGATATAATATGGTCAGCAGCAAATAAATAATTTTGTGATTATTATTTTCAAAGGGAACACTCACTGAAAGTAATGAACATATCACTGAGGCTTACATTACTATATTCACCATTGTTACTATTTCATTTGTATACAGTATTCAGCCCATAAAAAGTTGAACTTTTAGTGATATGATACACATGATCAGGGTATAAGAAGTATTTTCAAAACTGAATCTTGTGTTTGCCAATGCATTGCAAATATAAACAATTTAATATGTTATTTCAGCTTTATTCCTGCAGATCCTTTTGTGATTACTACATAACTTAGTCTACCTTGAAGTGTTCCATTTTGTCATGGTGATATTTCACAGGCACACAATCTGTCAAAAATGTCACAGTAATGCTTAACCAACTTTCTTACTGTTTAGCAAACCGACCACATTCTTATTAAAGGTCCTTCATAAATTGTTCCTCAAATAAGATATCCAGTTAGTTTAATTTATGCTAGGTCCTGTTCTTCATCTACTCTGAGGTAGTAAGTGTTGGCCATGAGATGGTAAAAAGTACACCAATAGGCATCCTTTTTGATTATCCCCATTTTAATAAATATGATGATATGTGAATGATATAATAAAACTATGCACAGAAAAATGAATCAATAAACATATTTTGCTTGCATAATACATCTGAATAAATTGATTGACCTAATCATTTTGATTTTATATTATAGGATTTAATCATGTATAATAAATGTGAATATTAATTTTTGTAGTCGCTTCATCATGTCAATAGTAATAATTTACTGAGTCAATAACCAATCTGCATTACATGACTTTTGAGAGGTGTAAAACTATCATTAAAACTATCATTAAAACTACCATTAAAACTACCATTAAAACTACCATTAAAACTATCATTAAAACTACCATTAAAACTATCATTAAAACTACCATTAAAACTACCATTAAAACTATCATTAAAACTATCATTAAAACTATCATTAAAACTATCATTAAAACTATCATTAAAACTTTCATTAAAACTTTCATTAAAAACTTTCATTAAAACTTTCATTAAACTTCATAAAACTTTCATTAAAACTTTCATTTCAAACTTTCATTAACTTTCATTAAAACTTTCATTAAAACTTTCATAAAACTTCATTAAAAATTTCATTAAACTTTCATTAAAACTTTCATTAAAACTTTCATTAAAACATTTCATTAAAACTTTCAATAAAACTTTAATTAAAAACTTTCATTAAAACTTTCATTAAAACTTCATTAAAACTTTCATTAAAACTTTCATTAAAACTTCCATTAAATTTATTTACTTAACTATAAAACAAAATGTTTTTAAACAACTTTCTTTTTGGAGTATCTAAATGGAGCTCTGAAAATTAAATTAATTTGCAAAGAACATTGTATAATTTTATTCTATGTAAATTTAACACTAGACTGTGTACTTGTATAATTTATTACTAGGATTTTTTACTATATTGTGATGTATTTGTAATAGATTGACAAAGCTTGAAAACTCTCTTGAAGAAGTCTATGAACAAATAAAAAGAAAATTATTATTATTATTATTAAATCCTTGCTTTACATTTTTCTTAAAATAAATAATTTAGAAAAAGTTGGTTTTCTGAATGACTGTTGAAGGATCATCACTGGAGTCACTAGCCAAATTGCTTAACTACACTCTTTGATGTCATGGAAGTTAAGTAACTTGAGACACCACATATACCTAGATGGGGGACTGTCTGGAAACCCTGATTAGTAATGGCTTTGAGCCCCTGGCCAAAGGGATAAAAGGCATTGGATGCCAGCCCTGTGATGAGATATAAAAACAAAAACTTTGTGTAAATGTTCAAATTCAATGCCCAAAAGGGCTAAGAGAGGTGTTTCAAAGATGCAACAATTTAATTTTTAATTTTTGAATTTATGTATGTAAAGTAGGTAATTGTTAATTTAAGACTGTCAATATTTCCCATTACCAACTGTAAATATTTCTTTTTGAAGTTAATAACAAAACCTTCCGTACATATCTGGAATGAAATTACTCCAAACTTTTTACAATCACACTTTCACATGAAAAATATTTTGCATTAATAACTTGAGAATAAGGAACAGTAAAAATATTTTTGTACAAAAAATAATTATGCTTAACTCGGCAGTAGGCTTGCCATTTTTTCTAATGAATTGAAGCCTGATGAGACTCAGTCACCTCACAGTAAATAGGATAAGAAAACAGTAAATAATACACTCTTTTGTTTCTTTAGTCAATACATGTTTATTTTAAAGTTTATATTACGAGTTTCGAACCAATAAGTGATTTATTGATTTCTATAAATTTGTTTTTTCAAACAACCTTTACAAATATACTTCATATGTTTAATAAATGTATAATTACTTCACATATTGAATAGAATGCTCAAATTTTTCATTTTTTTTATTCATACTGAAACCTTTTTGCACCAAGAAAACATTTTAAAATACTAGAAATGTAATAACATAAATTATATAACACAATAATCCGCATCAGCCGAGATTGCTAAGGATGAAGGGCTGTGACTTTGCGGGTTTGAATCCAGCCCCAAGAAGGGATGTGTATGTATGTTTGTGTGTGTTCATGTTGCCCGTATGTGTTCCCCTTACCGTTACCCTGAAAAACATAAACCTGTGTTAATATAATTACAGGGATTACAGTATGACCAGAGCAGGTACAAAGCAGCCTAAAAAAACACATGTGCGCGCGCACACACACACACACACACAAACAACAACTAAAAACAGAAACAAACATAGAATGACTATGCAAAAGAGAAAATGAGAAATAAAAGCATATATTGGTATAATATAAATATATTATAGTCAATCAAACAATGTAAATATCTGTTACCATGATGTATGATTGAAATAACTTGAGAATGATATGATTTGTGTTACTGGCTCATCAACAGTGATCTGCTGTGAACTCCTGTGTGATCTGCCGTGAAGCAAGGAGCAGGGTGACTCAATGACCTCATGCCACATCACATTTACTTTGTAATGTAATTTCTCAGAAACAACCGGAAGCAGTTGAATGATAAGCAGAAAGCAGATATGTGCATGAAGCATTCCTTAAGAGGTACTGAAAAATTTGAAAAATTACAGTACACTAATTACAGTAAAAGTACAGTGAGCTTTGAAACAATGCTGGGGTGACTCAGGCACCCTGCATGCCCACATCTATGTTAAATACATTTTCTTTAGAATGACAAGGTTCCAACGGGCAATGAGTATGATAGAACATACTCATGCAATATGTGGACAAGTGGCTTCTGTAAAAATCACTACTGTAGGTGAAGAACTGATTTATTAATGCATTCAAATCAATTTACTTGAAACAATTGAATTGTTAGTTGGAACCTTGACATACAAAAGGATTGAGTAGTTCTTAGGAATATGGAGTGTGGATAAAATTCTACCTAAAATGTATATGTTAAAGTACACTTACCAGCTTTTTAATGATATTAAGGAAAATCTTGTTATGTGTCCTAAAAAATGATACAAATATTTAGAATACATTAACAGTTGTAAATTTAAATATACTTTTACAGATCCATTTAAATTTTCTTGAGCCTTGTACGACATAAAGAAGTCTTTCTGGTCACCTTTCCGGTCACTCTGGGTAAAAAGTATGTAAAAAGCATTAAAATTTAAAAACTCAAAGCCATGACCACAAAAACAGATGAGGAACATAGTCACTATTGAATTCCCTTACTTACCCTGAGTAATTTTGCTCTGAACAAATATTAATTATAATAGTTTAAATGTGAATTTTGTAATAAACATAATTTCTTGTTTTTACTAAACAACTTTTAATATCCAAATTATTAAATTTAAGTTCCAACAATTTATTACTTGTGAATATATCTTCCTCAATTAAGACTTGCTCAGTTTGCTATATTCAAGACAATAATCATCATTATTACAATCATATCATCAACATCATTTGCATGTTCAAAAGTTTATTTATAGCTATGTCCTGTCAAAAGAAAGGTTTTGTTGGGTTATATAAGATAAGCATTTTAGACTTCGTCACATTATTGGTTTCTATGTCTGATTTCCCTATCACCTGCATATTTATGACAAAAGGTACTAGTCTGTATCTGACATAAAAGAGGGAAGAAAAGCTACATTGAAGGGTCTAAAAGCAAAGCAAATGACCATCTCAGCTTTGATTTATAGGGAACGGAAAACTGGATGAAAATATGATTATACTGATGTGATTGACTCTAAAGCTTTCAATAATATTTGTTAGAGATAGAAATACAATTAAAATAGTTGTTTTAAGTAGCACTTAATAAAAATTACTTGGTTGATTTGTATTGTTTCATTATAATTATTTTTATTCACTTTCATCAGATATTCAAAGACTTTCCTCAGTTGCAGATACTTTTTGCAGTAGCAGTATTGTTTTCTATTGTGTTGACACTAAACTATTTTATCTTTTAATTTTTTTAGCTTAAATAGGTGCACATTGTGAAGTAGAGATGTGGAAACTTGAGCTTGAAGTAGATTTCATGCAACTCATAATATACCACAGATATTTCAATGCAACAATTTTGGAGAGTATATTGTGCAGTTTTTGCAGTATTAAACATTTCAATGGACAATGGATTAAATCAGCCTTTAGCACAAAAGTATATTTATTTTCAGTTCTATAAGAAAAAAGCTCCAGTATTTGGAAGTAGATATTATTCCTTTTCTGAATTATTGGGGCTACAATAGCGCTTACTACTTACTTTTTCATATTATTGGTAACAGTTACATAAAAAGTGGTATTTTCTATCCTACTACACTTCAGTTATCACTTGAAAATTAATAACTGACAATAAAAAATTAATAACTAATTGAAACAAAATGCGAGAGTTAAAAATAATAATATTTGATTTTCTGAATTGATTCAATTTATTTTCGTCAAAAATAATAAAATGGCTTCGAATATTTTTTAGTAAACTTTTTCCTCGGATAGAGCAATAGACACTTTCAAAAATTATGTCTCAAATTCGTTTAAATCCCTGAATTTTAAAAAAATTGCAAAAGTTGGATGTTTTGGTGTCTTACTACAACTACAAAATGGAATAAGGAATTTATTTTCAAAATGAAGTCCTTCCTTTAAAGATACCCCTTTATAGAAAATCATGTAGTACATTTTTTCGAAAATATAAGTGGTTTTTGCGTAATTTTGCTAGAATTATAAGGATTTAAAAAAGATTTGTTCTCAATAACCACTTTATTTTATTTTTTTGGGTAAATTTCTTCCTCGGAAAGAGCATTAGAAACATAAAAACGAGTTAGGTCCCATTTCCAGCAAACTGTATTTTCGAAAATAGCACAAAAAATTAACTTTGCAGAAGTAGGAGGCGATTGGCGATTAATGCGTCTACGATATCTTCACTTTCACACCTCATTTCTTAAGAAGAGAACGTATTGTAATCGTAGGCCGAAAATGGGCCTTGGTAGCGTAAAGGCGGATAAATCTTGTTCCAATACATAGTAAATTACTTCCTCTAACTCGTTAAGTCAAAATCTCTACTTGTCTAATCGTCTATCTGTGGTCAATGCTAGCGCCAAACCCCTTCAGCCGATTTTCTGCAAAATTGATATTCGTCGATCGATTTAAAGGAACTCGAAGAGTTTGAAATGGATATTTTAATTTTTTGGGGTACTTTACATGAACTCCAACAACATTTTAAAAAATTTCGCAAAAGTGGCTCCAACTCTTTTATTAAAATTTGTCCTTGAATACAGTCTAGAATTCTTAAAAGACTGGCGCAATCGTAATAATCGTAATAATCGTAATAATCGTAATAATCGTAATAATCGTAATAATCGTAATAATCGTAATAATCATGATCATGATGATCATGATGATCATGATGATCATGATGATCATGATAATCATGATAATCATGATACTCATAATAATAATAATCGTAATAATCGTAATGATCTTAAGGTTCATAATGATCATAATGACCGTAATGACCGTAATGACCGTAATGACCGTAATGACCGTAATGACCGTAATGACCTGTAATGAACCTAATGACGCGTAATGAACCGTAATGACGCGTAAATGACCGTAAATGACGTAATCACCGTAATGACCTATGACGTAATGACCGTAATGATCGTAAATGATCGTATAAATGAATCGTAATGAAATCGTAATGATCGTAATGATCGTACATGATCGTAATGGATGTAACTGAATCGTAATGATCGTAATTGATCGTAATGATCGTAATAATCGTAATAATCGTAATAATGCGTATAATCGGTAATAATAGTAAAATCGTCAATAATGTAATAATCTGTAATAATCCGTAATAATCGTAATAATGCGTATAATCGGTAATAATCCGTAATAATCCGTAAATAATCGTATAATCGTAATTAATCTGTAATAATCGTACTAAATCGTATAATCGTAATAATGTAATAATCGTAATAATCGTAACTAAATCGTAATAAATGCATAATTCATAATAATCATTACATAATCATAATAATCATAATAATGCATAATAATCATAATAATTCATAATAATCATAATAATCATACTAATCAATAATAATCATCAATAATCATTTAAATAATCATTAATAATCATAATAATTCATATAATATCATAATTAATCATAATAATCATAATATCTAATAATCATAATAATTATAATAATCATAATAATTCCAGCGGGGACAAATTTGGTCGCGTCCGTGGGTCTATGCGGTAAATGCTAAATGAGCAACAGTGATTCGCCACCTACGCGCTTGACCATTGTGGGCTTGCGGATCCCTACAAGCTGAGGGGAAAGTCTGCACGTCTATACTAGTCGACGCGTCACCAAATGGCTAACATGCCAAGGGTGGGCGTTGGTTAACAAAAACAAACAAAACAAAAACGTATATATGTAGTGTAGAGAAAGTTGTATAATGCTACGAAAAATCGATTTCGAGATTTCAACGGAAATACACGTTTTGGGGTCACCTGATGATAAGTATTTTTTTCAAAACGCCCGTCTGGTGTCTTAACATTACTAGCGTCTAAACCATGCGCAGGGTTTTTTCCAAATTGAAGAAACCCGTGACGATCTGGCTCGAGTCGAATCTTTGAGATTTTGAAAAAAGATCTTTAAAATGTGGGGATACTTTACATTTACTTTTCAAAATTTTCTGAAAAACTGCTCCAATTTAGGTCATATTTTCAGGTTTAACACTAAATTTTCGAAAACTTCAAAATTTCAAATTTTGTCGGGCTTCTTCCTTCAACTACAAAATTCAAGATAGAGATTCTTACTTCAAATAAAATTTGTTCTTCTTAATGAGTTCATTTATTAAAGTCATTTTCATTTTTTGAAAATTGCAGTAGTTTTCGCGCAATATTGCGTGCAATATTTGCAATTTTAAATATTACAAAAAAAAGATTTTCTCACAAAAAGTTCCAAATATTTTCTCTAAACTTTAGTAGGGATAGTGCTAAATGTGCTCTATAAAATGACAAACGGCATATTGCTCTATTCTTTTGTTTTTTAAAAATTACAAAAATGTAATTTTTTGGACTTGCCTCTTATGTCGTAAACATTTATATTAGCGGCAATTTGTTCACATTATTGTATTTATGAGTACGTGTGCTTTAAATAGTGTCATATAAAGTTTCTCGACAACTGTACCGTTTTCCGTGAAAACTTACTCAAAACTCCGCATTCTCAGAAACGCTCAAACGCCATTTCCTCAAAAACGGCTCCAAATGTTTTATTTCACTCTTGATCGATGAATTTTTGCGATTGCACAAAATCAATGAATTTTTTGTTTTTTCAAAAATTACACAAATGTAAATTTTTTGAAAGATCTCTCACGCCTTGTATTGTAAGTTTTTAGAAATTTGTAAACATTATTTTATTTCTGAGTTAATGTACTTAAAATGACTTCAATTTAAGATTTTCAAAAAATCAAAAAAATTCTGTGTAAAAGAGCTTTAAATTTCGAATTTACAGTATCGCTTAAGCGCCAGTTTTTTAAAAACCGTACCAAATTTTTCAAAGAAAATTGTTATTTACGATGAGGCTTCACTGTTCTTTAATAATCTTAAAATAATATTTCCGCTCTACTACTAAGAAACTGAAAAATTAAGAAAATATCAAAAAATGTACTTTGAGCGGCGATACGATGGTAGTAGGCAAGAACATGTGGCAAGTTCGAATAGCTAACCGAGACCAAAGGAAATGGAAAACTAATACGGGGAAGTCTGTACCATTCTGTTGCACCACTAGTGTTTTTAATAAAATGTGTGGTTCAAAGTCAGATCTTGAAATAAAATGATGCACAAATTTTCGTAAATATGAGTAGTTTACGCATAATTTTTCGTGAAATATAGGCAATTTTTAAGCAATTGTTTTCCTTAAAAAAAGGCTTAATTTTTTTTCTTTTAATTTTCATATTGCTGAACTCTGATATCGAAAATGTGGATAAATCTTGTTCCTATGTACAGTGAATTACTTCTGATACAGAGTCACGTTTTGTGCCATTGATGCCGAAAAATCGATTAAGCAAAACGCCTGTCTGTCTGTCTGACCGTCCATGTTTCTAGCTGTCAGTTGTCAACACTAGCACCAAAACCATTCAACGGATTTTCTCCAAAATTGATATTCCTCAGTCGATTGAAATGAACTCGAGGTCCTCTGAATTGGAAATGAATATTTTTAGTTTTGGGGTACCTAACATGTTTAAAATTTTCTCAAAACATGCTCAAAATGTTTGGATTAAACTTTGATTAGGACAAAGTCCGAGTACACTATCCGAGGACATGGTGCACATCCAAGAATGGTGCAGATTTCCATTTTCATTGAAATCCCTGATTTTTTGAAAATTTCAAATCTTCAAATTTAGTTCTGCGTTTTGTTACAACTACAATAATGAAAACAGAAATTTTTTCCTCAATGAAATCTGTTCTTGCAAGACAGATCTTGAAATAAGGCCGTATACAATTTTTCAAGAACGTGAGTAATTTTCGCCCAATTTTGTGTGAAATAAAGGCAATTTTGAATCTTTTTTTTTTTTTTTTTGAACGGCTTAACATTGTTTCTTTAAAGTTTCTCCTCACAAAGGCAATAAAAAAAGTAGAGCTAGTCTAATGTCCGGGCAACTCTCTATATTTTCAACAAATTGCGAAAAGTTAACATTTAAAAATTACAAAATTAATAATATAGATTTTTGCCATAAATTGTTACCATAAATCTGTTCCAAAACAGTCTGCTTAACTATTTTTCTTTAAATTATTTCTATGGATAAAACATGCTTAAAAGAATGGCATATGACTCATTTTCGTTGAACTCTCTAAATTTTCGAAAATTGCATGCTGAAAATAATAGGAGAGACAATTTGATTTTGTTAACACATCAGACCAGCACCATGGTGTAGTGGTGAAGCGCACGGTGAGGTTACTTGATGACATGAGTCTCGGCGCGGAAAGTAAATTTGCTGGTTGAAAATACTTTTACAGGTTCATGTAGGAGTATAATATTGTGGATCCTTTACAAACAATGCGAGGAAGTATGTGCTGTTTTAGCACCATTAGTTTCATAAATAAGCGAAAGGGGAATTTGTTTTGAATTCGGGTTGATTGTATAGGACTATGGTCTAGGTTGAGTGCATATAATGATGGAATTTGTGGTATGGAAAATAGAAGTTGGAGAAAAGGTAATCAATAGGATTGGCCATGGGTACAATGGATAGTGTTTTGTGAAGTTGGTCGTTGGTAACAAACCAAGGGGCGTTGGAGAGGGTGATATTATGGTAATGGGTTTGGAAAACTTGTGATATTAAGCAATGGCGGAGTTTCAGATGAGACAAGGGAGGCCAAGCTTTACCACAAAATTGATTGATATATATACCCATACACAAACACACACATGCTAACACTGCTTATGCCTATGGTGGAAATATTTCCACCATGCTTGTGCCTGCAGGATACCGATATCGGCGGCTCATGCTGATGCGCCCTATTGCCATGGCAACTTTCCTCAACCAATAAGAAAAGAAGAGATAAGAAATGCCCAGCTTTGGAGTTGTTTTGGCACGGAGGCTCTCGCGCGTCTGACCTCCTCCTGTGAAGGCATGGAGTAGTCTCAGACACCGTGGTGGATCGATTGTAACGATTGTATCCCAGTATTTCAGTGGACACAACAGCAACTTTATTGTAAGTGCCGTTTTTGAGGAGAAGTAATTGAAGTGAACAAAGAGAAATATTAAATCTAATTATTTTATTCGGAATTCGCCAATAACAGTTAACCAGTAAACCAAAGGTCGTTTACTTTCAATAATACAATGTGTTTCCGTACCTGAATTTGTCTGGGCCACCCAAGTTTAGAACTCACCGTACGCAACTGTTGTTAAGATAAGTTTTTGCAGCATTAATCCAGATGGGGCACGGTTTTTAAAAGGAGGGATCATAAGATGGTTTTGTAAGTTGTCATGACTGTGTTCTTTGGTAGTGCGGAATGTCTTTTGATGATAGACATTAGTTGTAATTTTAGGCTTTAGTGGATATATATTTTTGCTTGGTTGACTTCTTTTGTATTTGTTCAGTTAAATTTTTTGTCTATATTGAGTTCAAGATATATATTATGCTGTTCTCGGGACACCAGACTATTGGTTATTTTTTTAATGTTAAGAGAGTGAGAGTAGTGTAAGGTTTGAGGGTAAATATTTTGGCTGAAGTTTTTGTTGGGTTAATTTGAATTTTTATATTAGCGGCCGAATTGTTGATTAGAATGTCGAAGGTATAGTTGCATTGAATTTCGAATTTTGTGTAGATCGGGTCTTAAGGAAAATAACGAAATGTCGACGTAAATTGAGGGATTTTTATTGATTTTCGTGTAGGTAAATCTGCAACATAGATATTGAAGAGTAAGGGGGATAATAGTGATCCTTGGTGGAGGCCTACAGTAATTTTCCTGAGGTTTGAGTAGTGGTTATTGACATTAACTGAAATGGTGCGGTTGGATAAAAAATTCTGGATGGCTGAGGTGAGATTACAATTGTTTCTTTCTCAAACACTTCATAAGAAGAGAAAGTATTGTAATCGTGTGCCGGAAAACGGCGAATTTTTGAAAGAAAAACTCTTATTACCGGGCCTTGGTGTCGAAAAAGTGGATAAATTGTATTCTTATACACAGATGTCCCACCAACTATGGGCCACCCCCATATCTTTTAAATGATTCATGATATCGAAATATAGTTTTCGCCCAACAATGAGGTATCATGAGGCAAGTAATAGAATATAAAAAGCTCTTTAAAAAGTGTTATGCACATTCGGTTTATAAAAAACGTGTTGTTTAAGCGTCATTTCTGCTTAAAATTAAGTGTATTTTTATAAAACCCATTTTCTTAAAAATGGCTCACAATTTTTAATTTTTAATTTTTTCAATGATAAAACACAGAATACTTAAAATAATGGCATAGAATGCGAGAAAGTATGTCCTAGTGTAGCACCCATAGTTTAAAATTACTTGTCGTGAACAACATAATAATGTGCATAAACAAGGCATCAGTATCACAAAGCATAAAGTTGTAGCTTGCAATTGTTAATTTCTTCTTTACTCTCTCATGTGGAACAAAACCCATGGTGTTTATGCTAATCTCGTTGACACCTCCGAAACTAGGTAATGTGTAAAGTGCCGAATCTACCGATACCTACGATTTTTTCTCGTGCCTTGAGCGAGACACTCTTTTTATCAACCGTAAATAATTTAGGAAGTCGACCAGCGTACTCTCTTTGCAAGGCTCAATCAAAGCACGGGGAAATTGGATAACGGTCGATAACACAATACGGTTTGCCTACCTCTGTAAACAATATGCGATCACAAGTCAACCAATCACAGTCTACTAATTACTGCTGAGTTTTTGGATTTACACCTGTGTTTTCTGTTAGATACTGTAAGCTTTGCAAAAATTCGCAGGATGATCCAATTGGGATCTTGCGAGAGTTAGGTTCGAAGGGGCGAGATGAAATTTGAGTATTTAGTTGGCGGATGGATAAATACGAATACCGCGCGCGCGCGAAGAATGGTACGGTTGTTGCGAGAGAGGTTTAAAGGTATTAGTTTAGAGTTGTTTTGGTAGTTATTTAATATTAGCAGTAAGGACGTTATTATTTGGTTTATGAGATTGAATGAGGAGTTGTTCAATTGTGTTCTGTATGTTCATTAGTATCGGACTTACGAGGCATTGGAGGTTATGGGTTAATGATGATAGTTGTGGGCAAAGATTGGTTTGTGTAGTTTGGGAATAACTTTGAGTACTGGGAGGGATTCGGATACTTTGGGTGGTATTGTTTGAGTGACATGTCATAATTATGGAGTCAGGTTTGTTCGAAGAGTGGAAGTAGCATTTGTGTAGATTATTGGCAGGGGTTTCTGTAGTAATGGATAACAATGTTGTGATGGCTCTGCAGTGAAAGGTTTTGGGTTTGAGGTGAGATAAGGGGAATTGGTCAATGGACGCTGGGCAATAAGAAACTCGTAACACGGGTACTCACGCGCAACGGCTTTGTGACATGCTTCAAGGTTTATTGATGCGCAATTCATAGAAGTTGGCGGAGCTGTCTTGGGCGAAGGCACTTTGACAAGATGTGCTTCCGGACATCACACGCAGAGCGGTTCATGGTGGCAGTTGTTCTTGAATTGCTGGCAGTTTTGGCATTGAACTGGGTGTGTAATCTTCTTGTTTCTACGCTAAGTATGTCGTGGATAAGTTTTTCATCGTTTGCTGGATTGAAAGATTGCTATCGATCTTCCTTTATCGGGGTCTTCCAGCAATACGGCTACGAGTGTTAAGAATGTTGGAGATCTACATCTATAAATTCTGTAGACTTGCTTCGCAAGGTATTCTATTGATTGTAAGGCACTGAGGATATGCTCCACTGGGTAGTTGGGCGGAACATTGCGGATTAAAACGGAGAGGAGTTTGATGCTAGACAAGGCGTGCGCGTGATATTTTAAAAGTCGTTGTCGAGGTGAGAGGTCAACGCGCGGAAGTTTTTGCTGGTAGTGGTTTGAATCTTAATGAATTGAGGTTAAGCTTCAGTGGTGAATTAGGATTTTAGAATTTATTTTAGTTCATCTATGAAAGTTTGATGGTTTATCTGTTGGAGTAGGAATATTGAAGGGATTGATTAGGTTGTTAAAAAGATAATGGGAAGAGATCATCATCACCAATGTTTTCAAGGACTCTGTACCTGTTACGGAACGGGAGATCAGTGACGTATGTAAGGGGAGAGTTTAACACATGTTTAGGGTTTTCCATTTAGAGGTGAATCTGCAGAAACTGTATGAATCGTTTGCTGGATTGATCTGGTGTGGCAAAAGCCGTAGAAAAATGATCTACGTTACCTTTGTCTGATTGTTGAGGTTCCGAAGCTAGGAGATTGGGATGCTAAAGAAGAATATCGCTGCAATTGTTGTTAGCGCTTCTGCAGTACGTGTTGCAGTAACAGTTTGTGCTGTTATATTAACTGCTGCTGTAATTGTTGCGCCTGTTTTGTTTGTTATTCATGAGGACGACATCCTTGATTTGGCTCTTGTAAAAGTTGCTGCTGTAGGCAATCCATTTGTTGTTGTTGTTGTTGTTGCGGTAATAGTCCTATGGTTATTTCCTATGGTTGCATTATGTACTACGCTAAGTGACGCTCCTATTAAAGCACTCGTTTCAAGTGGTCCCAAACCGGGCCTACAATGTCGTTTCATGTTGTGTTCTCAATCACTGTTGTGGAGGCCACGGCTTTGCATCCAGAATAAATGTTATTACTTTCACAAACACAGGCACTTAAAGTGATCGATTAGAATGTTTAGCGTCCCTATTCACAGTTGTAGTACGTCGACGCAAGTTACCGGTAACACGCTTCACCCTCAGCTTGGACTATACGGTGCGTTACTCCGAACACCTCCGTTCTCAATCGCCTCTAGGGGAGGAATTAATATTTTGTGTATGTTACTATTTTTACTATCATTTCACATTATGTCGTGCCTCTTAATCTGATTCAATGTTGGATACGATGTGATGGATACGATGCTGGTTTACGTGATGCTGTTCACAAGCACGTTATTTGATCACATTTTCAAATTAGTCTGGAACTACAAATAATTTTTAAAAAAATAGCGTCGGCTATTTTATCTAGAAAGAGAGCTTCACAAACTGAATTCTGTGAAGGGAACAAAATCAGAACAAAAATTGAGCTTTAGGATAAGAGAGTTCAATCTTCGCTAATTCGTTCTGATAGTGACCATGTCAACGGAAGTTCTTAGAAGTATTATACAAGATTTCACACCACCTAAGGACTACCCCTGTAATTTCTAAACGGTTAACGATATCGAAGGGCATACTCAAATTACAATCAAAATATTAATATAGAGTACATAATTGTATTTCTCTTTCTATGGCCTATCTATTGATGATGAGAAAATGTGTAGTTTCGTTTGAAAATCAAAGATAATTAAATTTATCGAAAAATAAAAATATTCAAACAATATCCCAATGGAATATTACTTGCCCCATGATTCCGCATTATTGAGCGAAAACTCCACTTCGATATCGAGAAGTTATGGGGTGGCTCATATTGGTGGGACGCCTGTATATATAAAATACGATACGATAAGATGAAATATTGGTGATATTTACAGAAAAAGCCAATTTTATTTTTGAAATCAGTTCCAAATACGAATTAAGATATAGAGTAATGCCTCAAGCAATTTTAGGAAAGTATTCGAAGGAAGACGGAATTATTTGTAAACATACATTTTTCAAGATAAGTACAATTATATGCTACTGTTACAGACGATACAAGAGCGTTTGCTCCTGTTATAGCATCAATAGTTTCATTTGTGAAAAAACAAACAAACAAAAACCACATATTGAGATACGGATAGTAATGATGAATCATGAATTGATGAATGCCTGACGTCCCACGAGGAGGAGTTGGTGCCGCGCCGCTCGTCGCCCCTACACACGGGTGACACAGAGGCGCTGAATTGGTTTGATTGGTTGATTAGAGTTTCCGGGCACGACAACTGTCAAAGTCATTAGTCCCGTAGGTGTTGTGCATGTTTTTAATCGTGGGAGGTGACGTAGAATACGTAGATTACTAATTCCTGTACCGAATTCAGTTTAACAATTTTATTGCCCAAACAAATTCGCAAAGGTAATTATTATTTTGAAATATCTTTAGGATATTTTTCAACTAATTGGTTGGCCTCAATTAATACTTAGTCATCTGATAATTTCATCAATTCTCGCGGATTAATTACTTTCAACTTACATGTTATCATTCAAACTGATGAATCGTATCTGAAGTTGATTTAATATTATGTCTTATTAACCATAAAACGCGAAAAGAAATTCAGCATTCACAAGTCTTTCGTCTTGACACAGTTCATCAAAAGAGCTTTTGGTTTTCTATACTTTTTGCACCTCTGACGAGAAAAATAATGTATTATTTCCTTCGTTTGCAAGTTTCGGTACGCTCGCTTGGTACATAAAACTTAGAAGTCACTGGCGCAGTGGCGCCCTCGGCAATAATGTACTATTCTTTTACTTATTCATTGTCTGCAAATTCTGTTTACCTTTTAATATAAGTGATGGACGAAGAAAATAATTACGTACAAATAGTAATGTGGAACATCATTTTTTTCTCAATTTCGTAATTTTTTATTCCAATCAACTATACATTGAAATATATTAAATAAAAAATTGAAACTAAGAAAACTTTTAGTTCATGCGCGGGGTCCTTTAGAGCCCGCCTTCCCCGCGCATTGCACCGGCTTTGCACCGAAGGCAGACTTTTCGCATATTGAGAATAATACCAGGAGTAGTTTCGGAGGATGAGTGTGCTGCTTATCTGCCCGAGGAATCTCTGCGCAGGTTCCTGTGAAGGATCGGAACCGTCGGAACCGGTCATTCTCGTCTCTTCTCGTTAGTATCGACGGAGAATGCTCTGGCGCAGTTTGCTGGCATTTTCGGGTTGCTTTGCTTGTGATAATCACGGTTTACGCATACAACGGAGAAAATAATTTGATTCAGAGTTTTAATTATTTTCAATAGTAGAAATAATCAAAAGCATAAATATAAAAACGGGCATTACTTCCGAACTCCAGTTTCAGTTGAATAACTGAGCAGAGGATTGCTACACGCCTTGTGCAATAGGATTTGTCATTAGATATGTTTTAGTTTTTGTCATTAGGCATGTCATACTAATTTGTGAGTATGCTATGTCTGTTACTCCCTCAATTAAAAGAGGAATACATAATCCGTTTAATATGTTTTATAGAAACGCTTGAGCAGTAACTGCTATTAAGCTGCTCGGTGACTTCAGCATTAAGTTTTCGCGCAAACTGTCCGTCTCGGTACCGTTCTTCTTTGATAATGAGTGCCGAACTATTCTCGGACAAAGCGGTCTCAGCGCTCTGGTTTCGTCACCGGGAACGATCGCAGTGTCATTATGCCTACCTCCACTTGACGCTTCCGTGTACTCGTTCAAACACCAAGTACTTCTACCGAAGCACATACTTTCTCGCACTGTTTCTAAATGCTGAAGTTCACAAAAACTACTTTCTTTCAAAAACTTGTACATGATCCATTTTAAAAAGTTTATTTTGTTGAACATACTTCGTTTGAAGAAATGCATTCTATCTTCAGTTTTGTAGTTTTAAAGATATTTGTGCAATTTTTGAAAAATCGGAGAAGTGAACGAAAATGAGATCTAAGCCATTCTCTTAAACGTCCTTCGCACTATTCAACAACAAAATTTAATCAAAACATTTGGGGCGGTTTTTGAGAAAATTTTGATAATGTGTTTGATTTCATGTGAAGTACCCTCAAAAATCAAAATATCCGTTTGAAACTCCTAAAGGGACGAGTTCATTCCGATCGATTGAGTAATATCAATTTTGAAGAAAGTCGGCTGAACGGTTTAGGCGCTAACGTCTACCACAGACAGAGAGACAAACAAACATTTTGCCGTCGAACGATTTTTCAGTATCAAGAACCAAAAAAATATGGATTCTGGCTACATCACGTCTTAGAGGATTTTTTTCTAAATTTAACATCAGGATTTATCCACTTCTTCATTTTCATAACCCAGCAATATGTTTTTTTTGGCAAAATTTCGTCCTTTTCTGGCACACGATTACATAACTTTCTCTTCTTACGATGAATTCGTAAGGCGAAAAAGTAAAAATAATACAAGCAACTGGTACGAAGTGTCTTTTGCGTATTCATTTCAAAATGTCGAACTCAACTCCTATAGTTGCCTCGTTTGTTAACATTTCACTTATGCGCCAAATACTCCCTTAAATACTGCCATTCTATATTGTTACGTATATAACTATTTTAGGTTTTGAATGGTATCCTGGTCCTTTGGTTGTGCAACAGATATTGTATTCAGTGGTCGGAAGCTGGGGTCCCGCAAGTCGGATCCCCAATTCAGTGGTCGGAATATGTGGTCCCGCAAAGCTCGATCTTAGATCCTATTCTCTTTCTGTTATACGTAAACGATATGCCGTCGTCTATTAAAAACGGAAGAACCGTTCTGTTTGCCGATGGCACGAATGTTTTTTGCAAAAATAAAAATAAATAGTACGACTTTCGAAGTTTCAAATTGGTTTTGTAATAACAAATTAAAAGTTAATGAAGGAAAAACAGTTTCAATGCATTCCTGCATTTCAAAGCAGCAATTGCATGCTCCATTGAAAATGAACAATATGCAATTAGCTGATGTTCAGATAACAAAATTTCTAGGTTTCTCAATTCAGTGAAACATCAAATGGAATGTACATATAACACAACTAAACACTAAATTAAGTTCATTATGTTGAGCATTCAGAATTCTTTCAAATTCTGTCAGCCTCCATGCATCTCGTTGCGTGTATTTTACAAGTGTACATTCCCCCCCTGAGATATGGTATAAAATTCTGGGGAAATTCGTCATGTAGTACTCAGACCTCTAGATTGCAACAGAATATTATTCGAACAATGAAAAAATGCCATTAGTGTTACCCTTGCAAGCCTCTCTTCATTGAGCCTCGAATCTTACCACTGCCTTGCCTATTTATTTACGAATCTGTAATACTTGTCAAAACTGACTTACTTGACGGTGGGAACATATTTCATGCAATACTGATATTTATAATTACAACACACGTCGTACAAATCACCTTCATCAAGTGTCAGTATCAACAGCTCACTACCAGAAATGCAAATGTACGTTACTTTACAACGCATTGCCAGATGCCAATAAACAATTGAAGTCGGTTCTCAAATTTAAGTTAAAAGTAAAATCTTTTCTGCTGCATAACTGATTCAATACAATTAGAGACTATACTGATTATCAAAAAGAAACATAATGTTTATTTTAACATGCAATGTAGGCTTTCACGGCCGGTTTCTACATCATAATCAGTTATTTCCGGTCTTGAAGGCCTTGGTCCAACGGAGACTTGTCCATACGTTTCGCCTGCAACTGTGGTAGGCATCATCAGTGGCGTTGCTGGCGGGGGCGATGGGTCCTTGTTGGCAGCGCCGCGTTGATCAAGTTGCAGGCGAAACGTATGGACAAGTCTCCGTTGGACCACGGCCTTCAAGCCCGGAAATAACTGATTATAATGTTTATTTTAACAAAACAGTGATATATAATACATTATTTTACATTTGTATTGTATACATTTAAAAAGACTTTATATGTTTGTAACAAATAATGTACTTCAGTTTCCGGGTTAATGACCCTTATCTCGACCAGGTTTTTGTCCAGTTTCTCTGATCCATTGAGCAAATGGTGAGATGGCCCCTTGTCTTGCTTCTGGACATAAATGTTGCCTCACTATGCGCACGTTTTGTTGAACTCGCCTTTTGCTTGTAATGGTAAGAGTAGAAGTAAGGGCGAGTTACTATTTTGTTAGCAATGCAGAAAAATTATACTTGCAATTCGATTACCGATGCAAATAAGTTTTCTGTAACTCGGAAACGAAAATGTCTGTTTTTCAAATATTGCTAATCTCGCGATTTTTAAAATTTATTTTTATTTATTTATGTTAAACTTTTTTCTCTTTTTCAACTATTCATAGTTAAAATGACGGGAAGGGATTCTGGAACTCAAGAAAACGTGCGCAGAAAATCTTCTCCCTCATACGTCACATACAGTTTTTACTTTTTTTGACTAAATAAATCTAAGGAATCTAAGCTCAGAGTGGATCCCCTCTGGGGGCGATACCCGAAGATACAAATTCTCCGTAAATCGAATTGTATACGCCGGTGGCGAATCTCATCATCCAGAGGGGGAGGGGATCTGCACCATTTCCCTAGATGAATCATTCACTATGATCTGCACCACTTCATGGATGGAAACAATGGCCATAGCAGTGGACATGCCCGGAATCAACTCCTACTGCAATTTATAAAGTGACTTCGCTATTATTACCCCAGCTACCAGGATTTCACATTATAATCCGCGTGCTAGCTCTTACAAATTTCTGTAAAGTTGTCGTAGAACTAACAATCACAATCCTTCTCACACTCGTACAGTGCCTATGCAATCTCTGTCTATGCAACAACCACCCATTGTCTATATAACATCAAACAGGTCTCCAATCTCGTGAAAGTCTTGAGTCACATCAACAAAAAGTTCCTGTGTCAAAAGTGCCATTGTTGGCATTGACATGTATGAGAGAGATTTTTGTGTGTATGTGTGTGTGTGTGCAGTGCTCAAGGTTCTTCTTCAATCTCTGCTTTAAAGCGAGGACCATTGCCACTCCCGCACTAAATGAAAAAAAATGCGCAGAAAAGATGATAATGTTTACGAAGCTCAAGGATACGCTCGTGTAGCCGAAAAACATAATAGTAACTCTAGGGAACATTCCCCCCCCCCGTGGAAGTTAGTGTGCGCAACGTATTCACTTTTATACGTAGATTACGAATATAACAATGAAAACGTCATATCACGTCACACTTTTTTAATATACCGTATCTTTATACCGTATTTTGCTATTAATGCAAGAAGGTTTAAATTTTACCTGTAAGATACGTAGAATCTATACTCATAAAAGCGATTTATAACTAAAATATTTGTTCAGTTCATCTGCGCCACTTTCATGAGATATCCACAAAATTAGACGTTTGTGTTGTTTTTTTACCTTCTGTAATCGAAGCTCGCCGTCTTTATTCTCGCGTCTGGTACTCGCGCTCAATTACGAGTAGGACTTTGTGGATATTTTGAAAACAAGTCACATGCACCCTCATATTCCTACTTCGCATCAGTCACCGAAGGAATTATTTTAGCCTCTTTCCTTATCAGAAGTATAAAGTATCCAACTGTTGAGGTGGCAGATTCTGAGTCATGTTGGTGTCATGAGGAACTGTACCACGTACTATAGCGCCGTGTATGATTTGCATGTGCCTCAAATACATTAAAACATTAATTACAGTTCTGTGTGTTTTATAAGGTGAAATTCGCCACTTGATCTGTAGAATCGAATCGTTCGCTAACTTGCAAATCGTCATTTCACATAGAAAATGTGCGAATCAACCCAATAACTTCTACATGTTTGGAAGTTTTACACTCAAACTTCAAAGGAGTAAAATATATGAAACTTGCGTATTCTTTATACTTTGGCTGTCGTGCTTGTGATCAGGACCAACCATGGTCTGTTCATCAGTGTTTTCACCAGTACAACAAACCTTAGGTTATGGTTGTACGGAAAACTCAGATCATTATCATTAGCTGTAGCAATGTAGTGGAGAATGCCAACAAACCCTTTAAATGCTACGTCCTCATCATCAAGTTATCTGGTCTTTCCAGACCAGTTATCCACATAATTCTTCTGCCATGCGACCTGTGTCACAAAATGAATTACCAGTGCCTGTACAGGTCAATAAATTGTGAAGAAAGTTGTAATGAAACTGAAGTCTTGTTTCTCCCAGAAACAGAAGTCTCCACTTCCAAAGATCCAGACTACTTACCAGGAAAGTCTGACATTGGCCTGCACTTAGTAGAGCTGAAAGACGTAAATGATTTGAGAAGGGACATGAATTTGTCAAAAAAAAAAAAAAAAACTGAACTGCTAGATTTCCGGCTCCAGATTTCAGTAATGGAAACGAATTGCTCCAGAGACCAAACATTCAGAGTTTAGAAGCAGACACAAGACCTTTACCCAATATTCTGATATTGAAGGTACATTTTGTTTCTGGGTAGACGTTAGAGGGTTAATGAGTGAATTGTATGTTCTCTACAATCCAAATAAGAGGCTATTGTTTATAGGTTATTCAAAATATAGTCTCAAAGAAGTTTAATAATTCCATGGATGAGTAATGCGAAATCGAAGGAAGGAATTATCATCGGCCCGCAAATCATAAAAGTCATGTTGGATGAAATATTGGAAGAAAAATTGCGAGACATTGAGTCAGCAGTTTGGCAATCCTTTAAGAGAATTGTGCATTCATTTCTCGAGACAAACAAAGAGGACTATTATAAAAAATTGGCCACAGAATAGTTAGAGAGATACAAAAATATGAGAAGTAGAATGTTCCTGAAAATGAATTTTCTTCTCTGCCATCTTACTTTCACCCGCAGACGTTGGGTGATATTAGTGATGAGCACGTTCATCAGTTTCATCAAGATACTGCTTCAACGGAGAAGAGATATCAAGGGTGTAAGGATCCTGCAATGATGGGAGATTATTGCTGATTTCTTGTCAGAGTGAGTAAACAGAAAAACAACAGTAAGTGACAAGTCGCAATGCATTTTTAAGCAATGCTATAGGAATTTCTCCTTCCAAAATATTTCAATATTATTGCATAAATAATCGTATTCGATTTTTAACTTCTTCTTACCTCAAATGAAGCATGCTCATACAGTTTTGTAATAATATTGTCAGAGTTATAAAGCGGAAATTAGTAAAGGATTTTGTTTATTTCTAATACTTAATTAGTTTATATGTTTTGAACTCTATGTGATAGAATATTTGTATAATAATTGTAGATATCAGCTTGATTGTTTTCTTTCAAATCACCTACTTTCGTCCTGGAGCTATGAAAAAAAATTACCTATTACCTAGTGTAACTAATGATAATAAATAAGGGAAAATTTTGTTGCAAAAAAGGATAACTTTTGATGGAAATAATTCGCCCCCATGGATCTACTGCCCGAGGCTCCTTGTTTTATATGCGCGACCTTGGCACTACTAGTTTAAATTCGTTTCGTTTACGAGAAACTCTTATCACAATTTGCTGAGCTCATTGAAACGCAACCTGCTATAGTGTGTATAGATTGGGAGAGAGATCGCTTTTCACTTGACTTTCCTTTTCTACCATTAGAGCAAAACATTAGCTTTGAGCTCGTACTACATGGGAGCGATAAGAAAATGACACTTTGAATTCAATATGGCGTACAGTTTGAGACGCCACATTGGTATGGCACACATCTCATTAACATTTTGGCTATCTATAGAACAATATACAACAAAAATTAACTGTGTACTCATTCCCCAATGGCATCGTTTTTTCGATCATTCAAAAAATTGTGTAGTACAGGCCGCCATACTTGCGTTAGCCTGTTCCTCATAGCACAGGCCAACTTCTAAAAACAAATTAGCTTTGAGTTTATCATAAGTGGTTTTTCTTCCTGGCTCCCGGCGCAATATATGGGCTCTTGACTATAGTAAGAAGTTGTTTCTCAGCCAATTTTTGAAGCAACGTTTGGGTCATGTTGTTTGTAATCAGAACCAGTCAAATGCATACATTCCGAAGTAATGTGTTGGATTTATTCTACAATTAGACGACCAAAGCGACAGAACTCAATTCTGATACTTGTGCCTGCGCCCGCCGGCGCCCACCCGTACTGGAGCCCGAGGCGAGTCTGTAGCTGTGACGTCGCCTCGAGTACATCAAGGAGCGACAAGCGGTCGGAAGGCAGTCAGCGAGCTAAGCAGCATAGTGACAATCATGTGTTCGAGTATGTTCTGGCTACGACGACCTTGGTCCAACACTTTTGGAAAACGGTGACTGCGCTGTGGACTAGTATATCGCGTGGTGTTAATGAAAACTCACTGAACGCCCTCTCTCAAACTCTAGATATTAGGTAACTTATCGAAATTTCCCGAAAACAAGTTTCGAGATAGAGATATATGACAGAAACGAACAGCTGAAAGTTATGAATTTCAGAATTAACAGAAAAATGGAAAAATCGTTTTCAAATTATTCGTTTCCAAAGAGCATACATCTCGAGAAGATATATTTACGTACAATGTAATATTGTAATAATATCGTGCAACCCACAGCCACAGTTTTTTGATTGGTAAAATGTATACGGGAGAATAGAGGAATAAAAAAGGAAATATGACTAATAACTGTATTTGGTATCAAATCCGGTAAAATTTCTTTTGCAAAATATTAAAAATTTGTCTCTTGTAAAAATCTAATTTAACTGGATTTTACAGCGGAAACCAACTACGATGACTTCCCATGCGCTTTTCATTTCACGATGACAGCGCCGAAGCATCTGTCAATAATGGAAATTTTGCACGCCCCCGGCTGTTCGACAGAACATGTATTGATTATATTCTAGTTAGTCTCCACCAGAAAAAAAACAACTACAAACATTCGCCTAGTCCCTCTATAGGGAGGCTCAGTTTCAGAAAACAATGAAATAAATACAGTTTCCACAGCTTTACAAGAGTTTTACAGTAATACGTGAACCTTTATCTGTGGTTGAAAATGGAAACCATATCTGGAAACAATGTGTGGCTTGGTGCAAGAAGGGCCAATATCAATATTCAAAGTTATACAGAATGGGTGGTTTTCTCTTTTGGTAGAACATTACATATAAGTTAAAATTTCTGTATATATCACTATTTGGAATAAGTAACATCATATCGTTACTTTTGATTTGGCCAATACAACTGTATTAAATTTGAATTGTTTAATCTCTTTTATGACAGTGTCTTTTTTTGACAATTCCGAACGTACGTCTTTGACCTGACATCAACCTCACTGTGCAAAGGAATGGGCTAGGGTATTATATTCCTCTTTGTTTAATGTATTAAGGGTTAAAAACCAAAACGTGTCTGAAGTTTTATTTATTCTTAATTTTCCTTCAATAAATAATTACTAATAA
The DNA here is from genome assembly GCA_017312745.1 of Gryllus bimaculatus. Taxonomy (NCBI): domain Eukaryota; kingdom Metazoa; phylum Arthropoda; class Insecta; order Orthoptera; family Gryllidae; genus Gryllus; species Gryllus bimaculatus. The sequence continues at coordinate 535,897 of BOPP01000326.1, read as the reverse complement.
CCAATGGTAATGGTTTCGAAAAGCAAGAATAGAAATTTTTGTGCAAGAACAGTAGAGAATTACTGTTGTATTGTGCAATACTGTCATTTAAACACTTGTCAAATAAATGTTTGCACATTATAAAACAAAATATGAATTTAGAGTACAATATTTCTTAATGATAAAGTCAAGAGAAATAACACGTAGGAGCAGAATTATAAAAGTAACAAAGAAAGTAATTACTAAAATTATTTATGGTCGTCAGCTGAATTAACGTCTCTTTCATTAACGTCTTCTGTCCCATTATGAATGTTACTTCTAGGCTGTCCGGGACGACGCGGCGTCACGCGGACAGCCTAGAAGTAATGGACTCGAGCCGCGGAAGCCTACGTGTACCTTCATGAATGTTGTTTAAAAATGCTCCATAGTCTATTTGTTGATTGGATGTATGGATGGCAGAAGATCTTTAAGATCCTTGAGCTTGGTGGATGGCATTGGAAGAGGTTTATCACTGATAGGCTCTAAAGCTGCTAGACTGATATTTCTCAGAACCTTCTTTTCTATGGCTAGCCCCCGAAAGGTTTCTTCATCAAAGCTGTACTTGTACAAAATTATTCCTGGAAGATTCGGTGACTATTGCATATATTTAATTTAAGCCCAAATTGGCCCTTCTTACACCATCGTAATCACGAAAACAATCTTAGGCCAATGAAAAAGCTCGAGACTGAAATTCCGAGATAGGATCGACTACTGACTTTGGCCTTTCCTGCACTGAAAGAAGGGGCTTTATAGCACACATTGGTCATACTATTGAAAAATTACTAAAACCTGTCATTGGTACTTCTTGCACCAAGCCACAGAAGATGCCCAGATCGTTAGATATATCACGAAATAATTATATGAGTTTTCATTGCCCACAAAATTATTTATTTCAATAGCAGCTTTCGATGAATCAACATCAGTTTTCTGCTATATAGAAGCCACAAAACGACTACTGTACTGAACAATATTGTTGGCAATGACAACTCATTAATTATTATTTCATTAATCATTTTATTTGACTCATAATTATTTAATTTTAAATGCCTTCGACAACTCACCACAATACCAAGAAATATGACGGTTGTTCTAATATTAATTAAGATGTACGTACTGACAAGAAAACGAATATTGATGTGATTACTTTTATAATTAGGAGTATGACTTTACATACTTCAGGAACGTGACGTGGACACAGTAAAGAATGAAACTATTATACAGTGACGTTGAAACATACGACACATGCTATTATGTTAAAGTTTTATGCTACCTTCTATAAAATTGTTGCAAGGTTCTTGGGGTATGACTAGCTTCTTTCTCGATCGCTAACTCTTTGAATAATCGAGATATGTTTGAAAACGGAACGGACGTCCAAACCAAAAGTTACCAGGTCTTCAATCCTCATAAATGACATTTTTTTGTCTTTAACTTGTAACAAGTACAAAGAAAATGTGTTAATATTTGTGAAATACTATATTATGTTAGCATCACAAGTCAGAACTGTTTTCTTTCTAAAATAGGAGGTAAATAAAGTAATTAAAATATTCATTTAACTGAATTTTTAAAACATTATTAATTAATGTAGATCAATGTCTAGAATTTAAGAAGCAATCAATATGATATGATTATTTTGTGAAATGATGCACATGAGCATGTGTTCTGTCAGAAAAATAAATAACGTAATTATGTTTCATCGTTGACAGGAGGAGGAGGGGGTTCATTCGTTATCTACATCTTTATTTACTTTTACAAGGTATGACACATTTTAATGGAATGAAAATAACGTAAGTCAGACATTGTGTAGTCCTGTGATATTAAGTGCATCTGGAGAAATAGTGCTTTAATCAAAATAAAAGATAAATATTATTCTTCTGTACAAAGAGTTTTATAAGTAATATAAAAATTAAAACTGTTTGGAGGCTTATTTATGGGCCACTTCCTATTAATCAAGGTTAAAGAAAATAAAATGTGTTATAAACCAAAGAAAGGCTCAATAAATCTAGGAATAAATGAGACAAACTACTTGCTGACGCATGGAAAGAAATTAAGAGGAGGAAGGTCGCACGTGACAAAGCAACACCTCTGAATGGTAATCTGCGTTTTCAGAGATAAGCGTCACTTGACCCAGACCCTAAAAATGAAGCCTCTCTCCCTCAGGCGAGGGTGGCGGCACGCCGCGCCACGGGAGCAGCAGCAGCAGTAGGGGTGGACGTGGGGGCGAGCAAGGACGTGGGGGAAGGTG
>BOPP01000326.1:515657-533612 GCA_017312745.1 Gryllus bimaculatus | reverse complement strand
GGGGCGCTGGCGCAGGCGGTGGCGCGGGCGGGCGAGGAGCGCGGGCGTTTGAGCCGCGGGCGAGAGGGCGCGGGCTGTCCGGTCAGCGCGGAAGCGGGAGGGGCTCGGGCGGGAGCGCGGACGGGAGCAGGCGGGGCGACAAAAAAACAGCTGCCGGGCTGTCGCGGAGCAGCGGGAGAGGGTGGCGAGGCGGGGACGAGCGCGGCGAACGCGAGACGCGGCGCGGCGATGGCGGCGGCAGCCGGCACGCCACAGCAGGGTGTGCCGCCCCGCGCCGGGGGGCAGATGCAACCCGCCCCGCAGAACGCGCCACAAACCCCGCAACAACCACCCTACCACACAAGAATACAAGAACAACAGAGCAACAACAGACAGGCACTCATCAGGCATTTGCAGGCTATCTTTAATTCCACATCGACGCAACAACAAAGAAGGACATAGGACCCCCCCCGGCCGGATCCACCTCCATTCGAAACAGCAGAGGTCCACATAGGCATATCTCAACACGCGGCTGTCGGGGCCGGAAAGACGGGGCACGGCTCTTGTGCACCGCAAGGCGTGCGGGCAGGTTTGGGCGAGGGGGGGCAGCAAGAAGGCTTGGATGCACACTGGTTTTGGAAAAGGACCAAATACGGAAAGACACATTTTGCTATTATCTCGCGCAACTATTCTTAGAGAGATAGATGAGAGAGATAGATAGGATAGAGAGATAGAGAGAGAGAGATAGAGATAAATAGATTAAAGATAGAGAGAGAGAGAAAGAGAAAGAGAGAGATAGATGATAGAGATAGATAGATAGAGAGATAGATAGAGAGAAATACGAGATAGATAGAGAATAAGATAATAGAGAGATAATAGATAGATAGATAGAGAGAGATAGTAGAGAGAGATAAGATAGAGAGAGAGAGATAGAGAGAGAGATAGAGATAGAGATAGAGAGATAGATAGAGAGATTAGAGAGAGATAGACAGAGAGAGATAGATAGATAGAGGATAGGGGGAATAAAAAAGGGAGAAGGGAGAAATTAAGGATAGGGGAAGAGAGATAGATAGAGAGAGAGATAGAGAAGAGAGATAGGAGAGAGAGAGAGTAGATAGAGGAGGAATTAAAGGGGGATTTAAAGAGGGGGAGGAATGATAGATTAGAGAGAGAAGATAGAGAGAGAGATAGATAGAAGAGATAGAGAGAGAGAGAGAGATAGAGAGAGATAGATAGAGAGAGATAGAGAGAGAGAGATAGAAGAGAGAGATAGAGAGAGAGATAGAGAGAGAGAGAGATAGAGAGATGATAGATAGAGAGAGATAGAGAGAGAGAGATAAGCAGGAGAGAGATTAGAGAGAGAGAGATAGAGAGAATAGAGAGAGAGATATAGGAGAGAGAGAGATAGAGAGAGAGATAGAGAGAGATGAGGAGAGAGAGAGAGATAGATAGAGAGAGAGAGAGAGGAGAGAGAGAGCAGAGAGAGAGAGAGAGAGAGAGAGAGAGAGAGGGAATCCCTGACAACTCAGATATTTTTTATTAGGTTTTTGTTTATTTTAACGTTATCATTGTCAGGAGGTTTTTGCCTTCTATTCGTACATTACAATAAAATATGGATGGTCAAATAAAAAGGAAACATTTAATAAAGCGAATGAACGTTCTCATCAAGACTATTCTGAATTATGTACAGATTTAACCCAAATTTTGTGAAATCGTAATTTAACTCTAGAATTATTATTTTATTGTGAGTAGTCAAGGTCTTCCTAAAACCGCACGTAATGCACTCGGCCTCCTGCGCGTGCATCCCAGTTGGTCGTTTCGGTGCTTACTGCGGCGCCGTCGTCCCGCGGCGGCGGCGGACGGTCGGCCGCAGTGAGGCGGAAGCGCGATTACGGTGATAATCGCCCCGAGGCGCGGGCGATCGACGCTCAACGCCTTTACGCCCCCCCCCCCCGGCGGGGGAAGGGGGGGGGCGGTGCGCCGGCCACCAGGGCCTCGCAGTAGGCCACCGCTTGCCAGACAGGCGCTGGGCTGCCGGGCCGGCTTCTCAGCGCGCCCTGGCTCCGATGCCTCGTTTTGCCGGCGCACCGTTGGGGCAGCAGGGAGAGGGCAGGTGCGAGGGCGAGGGCAAGGTGAGGGTCGAGGGCAAGGGTGGGGGGAGGGCAAGTGCGGGGCTAAGAGGGGCAACGGCAAGATGAGGTCGGGCAAGGGTGGAGGAGGGCACCGAAGTGCGAAAGTGGAGGCGCTCGGAGGGCAAGGGTGAGGAGGAGGGCAGTGCAAAGGGTAGAGGTGAGGTCGAAGAATAGGTCAAGGAAAGGCAAGGATGAGGGCAAGGGTATGGCATAAGCAAAAGCGAGGCGGACTGCCGTAGGTCCCTAAATGTGGACAGTACCGATTCTTTGCGCCTCGATTTCGCCGATTTATATCAATTAATGAACTATATTAGGAGTGAGTTAACCCACCATATACCAAAAACAATACCAATATTATGAAACACTCCACAAGGCCTTCGATGATATAATTTGTCCTTACTCGATGAATGCTGGTCTGTTGGAGCTTACTGGGGTAAAGGATATTAATAAGGTAGCTGTCGTAAGTATGTTGCGTTACTCTTGTATCTAGGGCTATCGGCGTTCTTCAAGCGTGCTCCTACCGTCGACGCCACGTCTTATCGGCGCTGGACCAATCGACGACGCCAATCATGGTGATGCTGCTCCGGACGCACGGAGTTTCGCTCGTTCATGCAGCAGAAAGACACTCGAACCACGTGGCCACCACACGGAACCTTTGGTTTGAAAAGCCAGGCCAGACGCTGCCGGTCATACTGCAGCAAGGGGGAAGTGTGAGAGAAACATTGGGGCAAAAAATGAAAATTTAAACAGTGGCCAATTTCAATGGACTTGTAACAAGGTGAAATTTTGGTGTCTGCCTGCTTTTAAAATTGCTGTCAATATCGCTGACGGAAACTGATGTGTGATAGATATTGAGTGAAGCCGCGATTAGGCTGCACAGAGCTCACCATGTCTTCACATCGTGTCAATCACACTTCACGCTCACAGGTGAAATATTGTACTACTGTTTCTGATAGGCTTGCGTTGAGATGATGGGACATGCGGGCCATAAGCGTCTCTGGTCTTTACGTAGAGACATTTTTATTTATTTAGTATTTGTTTATTTATTTATATATATTATAAAAAGAATTATTATTCTCTATTTTCCGCTTTTTTCGCCTCAATTTGGAGAACTGTACGCGACATGGAAGAATAGTCTCTTCAAACCCTCTGGAAACCCTACAAATTGAGTCACATAAATCAATGCGATATTAATTTTATTCATAAAAGATATCATTTATTTCTCATTTGGTGTATATTATTATTTACTAGTTAATAATTATTACCATGGTAAGTAAACATTTTCGTAGGAAAATGCAGGCCAGAAGCATAGTTGTACGCCTCTTATTTTAGATGCGAAACGCCTACGGCAGTTGAGGTTTTCGTTATACATTAAAGAATCTTATTTTTAAAGTGATGTTTATTTCTTTTCGTTTTTTTGTAGTTTGATGTAGCAATTATGAGCTCTAGTCTAGGAGTCTCGACTTTTCGCGTTAAGCTAGACACATTATGTTTGATTCAGCCGCTGTCTGTGAGAAGAATTTTAGCTATCAGCGCTTCTCTAATCAGTAGTTTCTTTGCGACTTTTCTCCGGCATCAACGTAGGTGCGAATGCGGGAGGGTTCAATGCCATAACAAATAGGTCACGGACCTAGCGCGATCCTTCCTTCCTCAATCTCATTTCTTCTGTCTCCTTATACACAACTACGCGGTCACTACACTATCCACGCATGTGTACCAGAGGCTTAGAATTTGCTCCCTGCTTGAGTTCGTTCTTCCACTGATGAGATACCTCGACAATGAAACACCGAAAGTGAAGTGAGATTGGCGCTGGAATCTCAATTCGCGGTGGAGAACGTTACCCTTGACGTGCCAGCGAAAATATAAAATAATCAATCGTGGAAATATTTAATGCCTCCCTATTAAGAAACAAAAATCTGTCAATGATTAGCGTGATTGATTAGTGCATTACGGTGGCGTGAAATTGCAAGGTCATTACTGCGAAGCGTAGGTATGTTTTCATCGCAGACCTTGGCGTTTGTCTTCCTCGCGCCAACCTAAGTCCGCTTGCGGTGTTTTCCTCACCAGGTATATCCAATCAGCTTGGCACAGATCTAGCGAGACAAGCTCTAAGCATCGTCTAGTCTCCCTAAAGTTGTGTTAGTGCAGTGCATGTGAGTGTGAGTGTGTGTGTGTGTGTGTGTGTGTGTGTTGTGTGTGTGTAAGTTGGCGAGGAAAATACAAGAAAGATGTGGAAGAAATATCACGTGCAGTTCAATAGATCCATCTTTGGGTATTGTTCCAGCATTCGCCTGGTGTTTGATTGAGAAAGCACAAAAAAACTTTACCGATTAAGCAGCCATTCTACTAGAAAATCTTCTCTAGACAGCGGCTGATTCCACCTAGCTCTCTAGCTAGTGTCGGAAATCCTGCCAAACATGGGTCCACGAACTCTTAGGGCCTTCCGGTCAGGGCACCCCTCACTGACACCAGTTTATTGCCTGAGCAACCATTAGTCAATCATTAGGGTGGGTAATACGTCCCCTTCTTCTTCGGTCCTATCTTCCATTATTACGGAAGTTTAGGTGACCATAACGGAGTTTTTCTTGGATAAATTATTCAGGTGGTTTCCCGTTGGGGCCTTGCCTTCCCTGATAAGAATGATGATGATGGATGATGATGATGATTGATTAGGGGGTGAAAGGACGAACACAATATAACCATTGCCCGAGGCGGGGACTCAACCCGCCGATCTTCGGTACGAGATCGCTACGGCACTACTTGCCTTAGAGATCTCGGCCACCGCGATCGGTAGATACGTCTCTACTGAGTACAAGAAACTACCAACCAGTCAATCGGTTAGGAATTTTAACGCCACCCGCTGCGGTGCGGCAGGTGTGAAGTGGGTTGCTGCTCCGGACGCCGCCATGACGGGAGGCTGCGACGCGAGGCGGACGCCACAGCGACGCGTCGTTGACGTGACGTCGCCGCGGTCGTCGACGGTGTCGCTGTCGACGCCCACGCTCTTCAACCTGAACGACCGCGGCGGCATCCCGAGGAGGAGGGAACGGCACCGCCGACCACCCTACGTGGTGTGGTGCACGCCCCAACCCGCCAGGGGCCCAACCACGCAGGCAAATGTGGGCGTTCTAAACAAACTGAGATTATCGCAGGCTGTGGATATCTTATTTATCAAATTCGTGTTTAAAATTGGAATTTATGATTTCTGTTATGACTAAAAACAAGGATAATTCTCGTAAACAGTATTTTATTCATAACGCCAAGCATACATGAGAAACCCGTAAAATGCGTTAGTCACCAAAATAACTAGGAGATTTACGGGGCTTGCCTTAATTCACCACAAGCCGAAAGATATTTAATACAGGATGGCCATTGGTCACGATCAATACTAAAAAGAGAAGTTCGTAAAACTGACGCAGTCTGTAATCACTCATACTTGCACTCTCGTAGCGTGCACTATTAAGCGGGACGACGGTAACTGCGTCACGCTCGCTGCCGCCATTTTATACACAGTCAGGGCTGAAGCTCGGCCCACGACTGAACTGCCGACGGCGCCACTCGGTCGCGCAGACCGAAGCGTGGCGCTCCGCTTGAGCCCAACCTCAGCGACTTTCGTGAGCGGAGCAATAGTTTTTCATGTGACGCCGCCGCCTCGCTGCTGCGCCCCGGTGGGCCGGTTCTTTCAAGGGGCAGGGGCGGACTTCCTACAATTTACGTATATGTTATTATGAAACATATAATTTTTAATTACAATATTTATAAATATTATGCAAACGAAAAACTTTTAAATCGATTCCACGCATTTTTAGCTTATTATGTCCACCAACTTCGTCTAGAAAAACTGGATAAGAACATCTGAGCGTATGCTACAGGTATTCGTGTTTTGTGCACCTGTGATCTACTAATTGGATGTTTCAAAAAGCTGTGTTCTATTGAGTACCAAATCTCGTCACTGCTCTTTGAATGCTCTACCTCCATTTGAAATGTATTAGGCGAAAGAAGGAAGGTATAATATATTTTTATGGAGGAGTGAGGGCGGTGGCGGAGGCTGGAGCATCGTTCGGCCGCGTCGCTAGAGCGGTGGCGTGGGCTCGCCGGACGGTGCGGCGAAAGGGCCCACTGGTCACCACGCCATCGACTGCAGGCGTAGATCGATATTCTCATTAGCCCAACTACGAGTCCTGCCCGCGGCTCCAGTTCCTGGCTTGTTTCCTGCACGCGGGCCGTTGCTCCTGCTGCCCCGCCGCCCTCCTCACCTTACTGTGCCCTCGGCACCCCCTTGGTCTACTCACGGCCTCCGCTCCGCCCCCTGCCCGCGCCTCCGCCCTCGCCCTCGTCTCCGCCGCACTTTCAATGCTCATTGCAGTTCGAGCGCTCCCCTCGCGCCCCGGCCCGCGGCCCGCGGCGCTTCAATGCAGCGGGCGAAACAATCGAGGATCCGGTGCAATACGCTCAGTGCCTTTTTACATGGGTATGGCCTCGGGGCTTATCAATGCAAGCCAGCTCTATAGAAGAAAAATATTTTATCTTTTGAAACTACTGAATGCGATTATGTCGCTCCGGACCCGTAGGCTCTCCGCACGTTCTTAGGGCCCGTAGAGCGTCGAGGTTGAAGACTCTTGGACCCCTCCCCCGCCTCGGCAAGGCTAATGACGAGTGAGGGAAGAAGGGAGGAGATGGGCTTAAAGGGCAATTTGTGGAGAGAGGTAGTATGGCGTCACGAGGAGTACGGTGCCGCGTGAGCAGGAGGTGACGGGCAGGTGGGAAGGGGAATTGACAGCGGGGATGAGGAAGGAGTGGGCAAACAAAAGGAGCGGCACAGAGCATTTCAAGGTGTTTAAGGAGTCAGTAGTCAGTAGCGCTGTGGTTGCAAGTGATGACGAATGAGGGCGACGTGGGTGTCGTATAGTGAAAATTAGGTAGTGAAAGCGCTTTGCTTGACAAAGAGAGACGGAAACGGCTTCTAGTACCATGCGAAGAAAGTTGTCACATCCTGTATTTAAACTGCATTTTTGTTCACTTCTAAAATGGAACTTTTGTCACACTAGAAGAGATATGTCTATAATTAGGGTAGTTTTCTCGCTCAGTGTTTTTCCAAAGAACCATAATCAGTAGACGTTTTCACTATTTAATACTATTTCATTATATTTCTTTTTAATAATCTTTTCAATCACTTCTAATATGGACTTGTTTTCTAAGCAGATCAATAAAAATATACAAACAGAAACAAAATTTGATCCAGTTTCAGATATTCACTTGAGTGTGAGACGTGAAAGGTAAAGGACACAAAACAACACACTTAGCACCACGCAAAATATCGTGATTCAATTTTTCTATTATATTTATTTTACAATTCTATCACAATAATGGGAAGCAAGAATAAAAATATACTTTTAAATGACTTTGAAACCAGGAAATTAAACATTCTCTCATGTACTTTTTGTTGTTGTCGACGAAAGTTGCAAACGTTAAACTTTTTTCAAATTTGATTACAGTTTCATTATTGAACCTAGATATTATTTTCTAAATGGAATTTTAAATTTGTTATAAATTCAATTAAATTCAGAAGCATCTCTAAGCGTGAAGTCATTCATAAATGTAAATTCATTTCTGTGACAAAATACTAAACGAACCTTCAAAATTATTTGTTTTAACTTCTAAGTGCGTTTTAACATTTTTTAAATTTTGTCGTATGAAATACTAGGAAAGATATTATTATTATTATTATTATTATTATTATTATTATTATTATTATTATTATTATTACCAATATTTACCAAAAAAATTCGGATAGCATTGATTACCAATACTTCGATATAGTTACTATACTTCGATATAGTTTCAGTGATATTGTTCTTACTCTATCAGGAGCCATGATAATGGAGGGATGAGCCTTGCTGGAGGTGTCTTGAACTAACAATTACGTTAGTACCGTTCGAGACCTCAGACAAACTCAGGGTAGTGATGAATGGTCTGTAAGACGATAGTGACAAATCAAGGAGCAATGTGGACATCACTCATTCTTAATATTTCAATTAAATTAGCGTAGATTTTATTAGCGATTGTAGAATTGGAAAGCGAACATTGTGGCCATGCCTCCTCGGGTCGACCGTTGATAGGAATGGTTGAGATATAAAAGCCGCTGTCTGATTTCTGTTCCTTAAGACTAAATTAATCATTTGGTTTTGGCAATCCTCCGCTACAAAACTAGAAGCAACATCATTTAAAATTCTTATGAAATGAGAATTCGTATAATCTCAACAATTTTAAAATATTTAGGAATTCACTCGCATTGGAATCGTCAAAATGCTATAGGAAAGAGACCAAGAGGTGATATAAAGGAATCCACTTGGAACATTTAAAAAATTTAATTAAGTTGTTTTGTTACCACGTCTTTTTTATCCTATCACAGATAGAGTATGCACAGACACAATAATACAAAAACTCACAACTATATGCTCCCACGTTCTTTCATAATGTGATCGTTGTCATGATAATGTCAGTTTCGTAACGAAATAAAATAATTAGAAGCGTTGTTTAGGGCAACATTATTATTTAATATAAGAACAGTTTTCGGTGGCTTAGCCTTCATTGTCAGATACCTGATACAAAACATAAAAGTTCCGTACGTCTTTCAAAGAAATAGGAGATACTCGCGCAAAGTTGTTGAAATCTCTAAAATTGGGAATTTATTTTGTAAAATGAGGATAAAAAGGATGTTCACTCGGAGCATGCTAATCGACTTAAAAGTTGTGATCCAAAACAAACCACGACCTGCGCGCGATCCTTTTCTCTCCACATCGTTTTCCTTTAAAGAGAAACGTGGAACATCGATCAAAGATTCGCATATGTACTCTAATCCCGGAATTTTTTTCTCTCAGCTTTGTGTGCTCAATAGCAAAAACTGTTGTTCCACATTGGAACAACCTTTTTTTTGAACAGAACTAAAATACGTATAGATCAAAAAGATTTTCTGTCAACTTTCCCAATTATGTAAAACAGCTCTGTACGTTGCTACTTCGGAAAATAAATGATCATTCCCATATTTTGAATAACTCTTCAACGATATCTCATCAAAATAAATATTCATGTAAACTAGTATATGTTCTAAAATATCAAATTTAGGTACTGAAGTGTATTAGTACTCCAAATCAAATTTATGTAAAATGTATGTTAAACAAGTATTTAAAAAAACGTTAAAACAATTTAGCTAACTTATCAATTTACCTATTTTGCAAATGCATTAAAATTGTAAGAAAACACGGTATGGCGTTTTTTATTTTTTTAATATTTTTTATACATAGCGCAGTACAAACTATTTAACATGTGTATGATTGGGTTAGAATTCACTCTTGCAAGGAAACATTCCGTGATATCCTTCTCTGATTTGGCTGAATTTTTGATAGGTTGTAATGGATATAATCTTCTCATATTTTATTGTTTTTTCTGGGTATACATATTAAAGGGATAAAAACAACCTTCAACAGTGAAGGAGGTGTAAAAATGTGATTTTACTCTTTGTTTTAGAAAATGCAATCTTTTCCAGCAAACGCAATTGCAAAATGTATGCAACCAAGTCCCATTGAAAATTCACATAAATACATTTTTACATTCGTTATTATTCGAAATAAACGATTCCCAAATACAAAACTAGTTTACAAATATGCTGCCTAAGGTAACATCGATGTTTTTTCACATATGTGTGGAAAAATGTGGTTTTCGGAGATAACTACCACTAACTTTAAACAGTGACTTTCTCCAAAAAAAGTAATTTATGGAATAATCCCTCATAAAAAGTTTGTATTAAATATTTATAAAATAAGAAAAAGAGAAGAAAATTCGAGAAATCTCGAATCAAAACGCGTTTTTATAGTCTCTACATTCTTTAGCAATTACCGTCGAAAAATCAATCTACAGTTCTTAATTGGCATTCCAAGAATTTTAGGCACTGAATTTGTTCCATTTTATCCATAAGAAATGATATGGTAATTATAGGGTTAGGTCACTTCCAGAAATATATCCATAATTGTTATGATGTAATTGTATTGAACGTTTCTTCAAATAAAAAAGGTTTTTTTGAGGTTGCTTTTACATTCATTCTCATGGACTTTTCGCTATTTATAAAGAAAATATTTTATCGAAAATCTTATATTTGTTGTAGAAATTAGAGGATTAATATTGCAGCGACCTTTTAAATTTTACTGAGCAATCAGTAGTAATTGACAGAACAATTTATTCCTTTTTATCACCATGACAAATAACTAAAAATTACATGCGACATTTGGCTCGAAGTAAGTTCACGTTTTGAACTTGAAACCGTATCCCAATTATTAAATTAAATCGCGTGCTGCCAATTATTCTTTACAGATAGAGACTGGACACAATGAACTAGGAGCATATAAAGTGGATCTTCTGAATCAAAAACGTAGGAGTGAATGGCTCATTGAAAAACGATCATGCATTTTATACTACACAAATCACTTCATCTACCTGTCCTTGCAATGGGGAATGTTCGACCGCATCCTTCTGCACGATTCCATTAAAGAAAAATTAGGAAAAAAGAAGAGGAAGAAAAATGGGATGTCTCCAGGTCCTTAGGTCAGACAGAAAACCTAAATAAGGAAAGTAGCGAGGACAGGAAGTGTCTACAGGGAGCGTTGGAGAATTGCCGCGAGCGTGAAAGGTACTAGACCAGGCTTTCCCTGATGTGAATGAATAAAATGCCGCATGTAATTCCCTTAATTATTTTCTGAAGCAGGTATCAAGGCTACGTACTGGCAAACGCTGCTGTTCACTGAAGAAATAATACGTAATGGAAGCAAAAGGCAGGACTTCCTTACATTTCTGTGCTTCACTCTACGACAGTGCTTGGTATGTGTTGAAAAAGCTGCATTCACGAAAGCCTTATGCACCTAAGCATTACACATTTAACTGTCCAATGGAGCATTGGAGTAAACATATAAGGATTTTTAAAGAAGTGTATTTTAAAAAAGGAGTATTTGGATGTCTTATTTATTAAATTCATCAAATTATATGTATATATATATATATATATATATATGTATATATATATATATATAATTTTTATAATATTATTTATATTATTTGTACCATAAAGCCAGGATTTATTAGGCTAGGGACGTTCTTTAGCCCAAAGTAAGAAAAAAATGTTACGTTCCTTATGTATGTAGATGTGTGAGTGTTTTTGGGCAACTGCACATCCCACTGAGGGCAAGGGCCTCCTGCTCGTGTAGAGAATTACCAATAATTCTTTTTATGAAGTGATGATAACGAGTGAAGGGGCAATCACAACTACATCTAGCCCGAGACAGGATTCGAACCCGCGAGCCGAGATCGCCACGGCACTACTGCCTTAGCGATCTCTGCTATCCGCATCGACTGCAGGCGTGTTAGTAGTGAACTAATTTGCAGCCAGGGAACAGCAGCAGTTTATGTTGCATTTTTGTTTACACCTATTGTTCTGCCTTGCAACAACAATTTACGCAACAAACGCCAAAAAACTGTAACTAGGAAAAGGAAAACAGACAAGAAAGACGTGAACTACTCATCACAAGACGAAGAGTATCTATTCTTATTTCATTTGAGCGAAATATATGGTATTTTCAAGAATTGGGGATGAGGACCACCGGGCAATCATCGGGGAAAATGACCCCAACCCTTTCAGTCAAGAAAGACTGATAAGAAAGTAAGTTCAGATAAGATATAAAGTAAGATAAGTTTAGATTAGAAACTAAAAGTACAAACTAGAAACTGAAAATTTTGTGGCTGTTAATTGGAATGGTTAAGCGTTTCCAGGGATGGTAGTACCTGGAGAAGCAGGAGGAGCTACTGTTGACTGTATGCAACGTACCAAAAGGTTTTGGAAGATGTTGAAGGGAAATTACATTTTATTTTATTAAATAAGACGATGGAGTATGCGATGGAAGAAAAGAGGGTTATTACGACTTGAAACGTGGAACATCGAGTTTTGGCAAAATAAAAAGCAGGAAGTAATAATGGAAGTCGAGGAGAAAAAGATAGATATATGTTGTATGTCTGAATCAAGAAAGAAATGAAAATGTATGCAGAGAATAAATAATTATATATTCGCATACAGTGGCATTCCTAAAGACAAGAGAGCCAAAGCTACTGAAGGAATGCTCCTGCATATAAAGCTACAACAGAATAACAAGTTGATTATATAAACGAAATGTTGCTGAAAATCAAACAAGGATTGATAATAAATACATATTCGTAATTAGTGTATGTGCTCCTGATATTGGAAATATAGAGAAATAAAAAAATGAAGTTCCACGATGACCTTCAAAAATTAATTGCCACAATACCGTTAAGTCATAACTTCATAAAATGGGTGACTTTAATGCCTTGGATTGGGAATCGTCTTATAAATGGAATAAAACAACGCCTCCAAGAACTAGTAACGAATGATAAATGTGATTTGTTGATAGACCTTTGAACACAAAATAACCTACGAATTACCAATGCGTTCTTTGATCATGATTTTTAAATATAAATATACATTTATAAATACACAGGGGTAACAGTCGATGATAGACTGTTGTAATGACTGACTGGTAATAAACAATAACAAGTCGAACACCATCCGACATTTTGGATAAACAATTTTGAATGTTCGATCTTTTAATTCTGCCAACATAGGAAGTGACCATGCTTTGGTATTATGCAAAATAAGGACGAAATCTCCAATAAGAAAGAAAAATATGATCGAATATATAAAAAAAATTTAATATAGAATCATTTCAAAATGAAAGCAAAACTATAATCATAGAGACTAAACGTCTTAATTGGTAGTATACCGTTAAGGATTGGAGAGTTCTGATAACACCTGGGAGAATATGAAAGGCAACATTAGAGCCGCAGGAGAATCAGTAGAAAAAAGAAGAGTTGTAGACAATCCATCTCGTAAATATAAAATACCACGATTCACTGAGGAAGTTAAAGAAATAGTGAAGAAGAAAAAGGATGCATTCCTACGATATGAATTATCTCAAAGTCTAGATGTTAAAATAGTATACAAACGAAAACGAAATATAGCAACTCTGAAAATTATACAGCTAAAGGAAGCATACTGGGAAAGATTTAAGAAGGATTTTGAGAGAGATCTGTACGGCGCACAAAGAAGTCTGGTGAATGTTGAGAAACCGACAAGCAGAAATCACTGACACCGTAAAGATTAAAGTAATTGATAGTGAAGTACGGAAAGACTGCTTCGCAAACTTATCAAATACAATACTGAAACATATGCGGAAGATCTCAATTTAGAGGAAAATGAAATCTCGAAAGAGGACGTTCAAGAGACAAGAAAAACTCTGAAAACCGAAAAGTACCAAGTAATGATGAAATTAGGAATGAAATATTAAACTAAGGAGGCAAGAAGTTAGATATATTTAATATCATTATCAGCTAAATATATTATTTAATACCATTATCAAGAGCGCTAGAATGTCACCAGAATGGAAAACCAGCAGGACCATACCAATCTTAAAAAAAAGCGAAGATTAACCCAGAGAACTACAGAGGTATTACTTTATTAAATACAACTCAAAAATTGTTTTCAAAGGTTATATTATAAAAATCCCGTTTCTGCAGATAAATGAACAACAAGGATATCGACCTAATGGATCAATAACAGATGCCATATTTGTGATCTACATAGTAGGAAAGGCGATTGAAGAACAGAAATATTCATAAAGATAATGAAGACATGAATACGAATATAATCATAAAAGTGCAACTTGTAAATATGTCGAAATCATTCGCGCAGCTGGTGTTAGACAAGGTGATTCTATCAGTCATGTGCTTTTTAATCTTGTTATGCATAAGATAATTGACCGTGAAAAAGAAATATTAGGATATGAAATGGGAAGTAAAAGAATCCTAAGAGTGTACTATGCAGATGATACTGCTACTACTCAGAAGACGATTTGCAAAGACTTCTTCACACGCTATCGAAAACTGCAGAACAATACCACATGATTATATCATCTGAGAAAACAAAAATCAATGGTAATTTCAAAGGATCCAATACGGTGTAAATTGACGGTGGATAATAAAATAATCACACCTGACAACCTCGACACTGCACTGGCCCGGGTCTATGACGACACTCTTCAACCGTGATTATAGCAGTTAGTTCATATATTGCCCTGCTTTCTGAGGATTTCGTAAGAGTAACTGCACATAAAGGTCAAGGTTTACGATTAGAATCAGTCAGTCTGATAACCGTTAACACTGGTAAATTTTTGTTAACTAGTTCTTGATGTATTTCTTCTTCACTATAGGATGTTGGGACATTTCGTAGCACCGCAGAAGTAGTAGTTTTTGTCGGGTCCCTGTAGGTATGATAGTACAGCCCTTTCGTTGACAAGTTCTTACGAATTGAAGTCAAATCTTCGACTGTACTTGTTCTGATTTCTGTATGAGGTTCTCTGATTTTAGTAAAAAAAATGTTCATGATTAAGCAATTCCTTAATTTTTTGCAAAAGTTCCGAATGAACAGGTGGATCATGAATAATGATTGGAGGTATCTTAATCGGTTGTGAGGAAGGAGAATCGGTGTTTGAGGCACCTTGCTCTGGGACGGAGTCGGGGTCAGGATCAAGAGTGGAAAATCTATTGCCGGTTGAGATGTTACATAGAGGCACGTTTGCACTATGAGGCATGCTGGATCCCTGTACATACGAAGATGGTTATAACCTGAATCTTGCAATCTGGAGCGCTTAAGAGAAGGAGAATATTCTGTACTTATCTGGGTAGACGGTTGAGAACATCCCACAGGTGGTATAGACAGCTGCGTAAAGGTTGAATTCGCAGGTTGGCTCGTTGCCTATAGCGCATGCTGTTGCTGTTGCTGCTGGTGCTGGTGCTGGTGCTGGTGCTGTAGATGATTAATTAGATGCGGTTCCGTATAATGATAGGCGTTAAGTGCATATAGAGCTGACGACACAATATCTGATAGCGGAGGAAATGATGCGTTTTCTGCCATTCTTGGATTGAACATTTAACAAAGATCGCACTAATTGGCCCGAGAGGGTCCGTCGCCGGGGCAACACCTCGTGCTGATATTTCTCGTAATAAACACTTATTAGAATGCACTTCACTGCACAGAGATTCTTAAACATTCCCTTGCTGAACGGCCGTAACACGGCCCCGCTGGGACACTTCTTATCACTGGCCACAGTCGAGGTACTGCGGAGCGATAAGCAGCGGGCGAGGTGAGAACCGTTCGGTAGCCAAGCGCAGAATAGTACATTATTCAATGTATTTTTTTGTACTGACATGTGATGAATATGATAACTACGTCTCTATCTACTACGTGCGTCACTACTACGAGTTTCGTCTCAGACAGAGTCAGTTGTAAAAATTAACTCAATACGAGTATTTGCGTAAGTTGTGTCTAAAATTTATGCAATTTCTAAGAAAAAAATTTCAGAAGCCGCTCCAAATTTTTACTTTCCGCTAAGGATTACTTACTTTTTACTACGGGATATAGAGATAGTTATGTAAGGCTGCGCGAAAAAAAGGCGAATTTGCGGCAGAAAAACTCTTATTACAGGGCCCTGGTAAGAAAAAAGTGGATAAATGCAGTTGCTAAATTAAGGAAAAAATTCTATAATACATCATGCAGGCAGAATCTATGTTTTGTGAGCCCTTGAAACCGAAAAATCTAATGATGGCAAAACGTCCAGCTGTGTACAACGCTAACGACTAAATCGTTCAGCCGAATTTCTCCAAAATTGATATTCCGCAATCAATGTGGCTGATGTCGCGGTCACTTGAATTTGAAATCGATATTTTAATTTTGGGGAGTTCTTTACATGAAGCCGTTGGAACATTTTCTAGACATAAAAAATAAGTTCATCGTTTTTGATAAAATTGTGTTGTTGGATAATGTGAAGGACGTTTAAGACAATGGAGGATATATAATGTTCGTTAAAAACACTGATTTTTTGAAAATTGCAAAAGTTCAAAAATTATCTTTCTGTAATAATATAAGAATAGTTTAGAAAGTAGTGTAATACTGCGGCAGAAATGGGCGATTTTTCTACAGTAAAATTCATGTTGGCGGGCCCAGGTAACGAAAATACGGATAAAACATGTAGTAAATTTTTCCATTGACTTGCATAGTCAAAATGCAAGTTTTGATGATCTTTGATACCTAAAAATCGATTAGTGAAAAATCAATTGTTCCCTGTTCGTCCAAATTTAACGCTAACATCTAAACCATTCAGACTATATTTTCCAAAATTGATATTCTCTTACCGATCTGTACGATCTCAAGGCCTTGCGAGTTTGAAACGGATATCTTGATTTTTGAGGGTACTGTACATAAATCCTTAATATTTACTATTTTCTCAAAAATGACTCCAATTGTTTTATTATACATATTTATTGGATAGCTTAAAGGTTGTTTAAGAAACTATTCATGTCTTATTTTCGTTAACATCTGTGAAGTTCTGAAAATTGTAAAAGTTCAAAATTTTTTCGGAGTCTTCCTACAACTACAATATTGAACATATACATTTTTGCTTAATAAAATAAATTTAGAGCCAGATCTTGAAATAAGGTCACTTTCAATTTTTCGATATTTTGAGCAGATTTAGCGTAATTTTGCTCGAGGCATAGGACAAGTTTTCAATAATGTTATTTTCTTATAAATGGTTACAACTTTTTCCCTCGTATGCAGAAAAGACTAAAAAGGGGATGCTGGTCCCATTTTTGAAATTCTCTTTGTGAGAACACTGCAAAAGTACAATATTGTTTTTTGTGTACATGGGTCATTCAACGTCAAATCGTACAAAATTAAGGAATTTTTTTTATTTATAACAAAAAAGTTACAATCTATTTTTTACAAAATAATAAGTAAATATGATGTTGTAGAATTATTCTGACATTGATTGATTATGTCAACCACACACAGGTATGATGACAAGGTTGTGTGGTGTGCTTTTACTGAAGGTTCAGTGGCTTCTGACAATACGGCATGTATCAAAATTACGTCTTTGGCATATTAATTACCTTCCTGGTATCCAAGTGAAGACACTCCAGTGCCCAAGTGTCATTTTCGGGATCACTCCCGTAGCTGAATATTATTATAGGCCACAGTCGTCACTTTACTGAAGTTCCACTGAGTTGCGACTTCATAGGCCGAGATTGGTTATACTTCTGGATCTTCTCTTGATATTTTTCCCGATATGTTGTGGGTATTGGGTATTGATATCGATAAGGAAAAACCTGCTTGTTGGTTTCTATCAATGTACGTTATATTGGTCTATTGCGCCCGACAGTCTGTCAGTGATAAATGAACGATTCCCAGTAGAGTGTGTGCGTCACTCTTTCAAGCACATTCTGAGGCACAGTCTTTATAATACGGGGCACGACGGGAAGTGGCGAGTAAGCCCGTTCTCCGCCATATAATCTGGTTGTACTGCTTCGCCACTTATTCATGCCTCTTTTTTGTATTCCACCTGTGCGTGGCTGGCTACATACACTTGTTACGTGTTGGATAGTTTCGCTGCAGCCTACTCTTCTACACGAGAGTCGGAATGAATGGTAGAATCTCTCCAGAATGTGTTTTCTGTAGTTTCATGTTGGTACCACTTGGTCTGGATAGCTATCATGAAAGGCTTCTGTCTCCGGAAAGAGATCCCCGTTGCTGGACGCATGTCGTGCACGCCAGAGATGTTCGATCTTCTGGGTTTACTCAGCTCGTGAGACCTAACTCCATGCAGTGCCTTTTGCTTTCCATAAGTTATCTTCTTTCCGTTTTCATGATTGATGAACAGGCCGATCTCCCTCTCGT
>BOPP01000326.1:452066-507987 GCA_017312745.1 Gryllus bimaculatus | reverse complement strand
CGACCAGTAGATACTGTGAATAATGTAAGACAATAATAATAATAATAATAATAATAGTAATAATAATAATAATAATAATAATAATAATATAAAAATGACTGATTCATAAAACATTAAATTACCTTGTGAAAAAGAAACTTCTAGAATCTAACTTCGCTCTGTATGTTTGTTCAATTAAGATCTCACTTCACAATATATCACTTATGCTTCGCTTTATAACCTACTATTCTCAGTTAAGATCCTCATTTACTAAGTAATACCCTAAATTAATTCCCTAAATGTTGAACACCTCGAGAAAGGAGTTCAAAGGTTTTTGCAGGCAATCTATTCCATTCTTTTATCGTTCTATTTGTGAAAGAAAATTTCTCCACATCCGTTCTCTGCGGTCTTAAATTCATTTTGAGTCTGTGATCCCCCTATTGATGAATGTGGGAATACTTTGCCGCTGATGAATTTATTTCCAAGCTGGATGACCGCTATAAGCTTTATACAGTACAAAGCTCAGAGTCTTGCTACTGATCGCCTGTTTTCAAGTGAATCCCTTTCCTACATTTTCTTTTCCCTGGAAGTAAATTTCGCTGCCCTACGCTGAATCCTTTACAAATTTGTACACTGCATAATTTTAACACCTTATTTATGGTGCCCCATCACTACCAGTCTCACAGCTGAACTCCACTTTCCTGACTATAAAACTATTTGCGTTTGCAATTCTCACAAATTGAAATATTTTCATTACTTTAAGATCTACTTTTAAAGAATAAATTTGATTAAGGAAAAATGTTTCGTCAATATTCTTGTTTGGAAATATGAATGATTCCAAAAACGGGACCTGCTCCATATTTACATGGCTAATGCTTTATTCGGGAAAGGAAATGGAGCTCGTTTTGAAAAATTATTTTTTAAATTATCTATATTTTACGCAAAATTACGCGAAAACTATATTTTCGAAAAATTGTACATGATCTTATTTCAATATATATATTTGAAGAAAATATTTTATTTAGGAAAAAATCTCAATTTTCAATAATGTAAAAAGATTACAAAAAATGTGAACTTTTGTAATTTCCAAACATTCAGATTTTCAATGACAATAAGACCTGCGGTTTTTTGAACCGTTTTTTACGCTTTTCTAGGGCAATTGAGTTAAACATTTTGGAGCAATTTTCGATATGATTTTGAAAATATTGCTGAGGTTTTATGTAAAGTACCTCCAAAAATCAAAATACCCTTTCCAGTGACACTGGGCCTCCAATTCGTCCCGATTTTGGGTAAAATGGAGGTGGTAAAACGGAGGTTTGGGGTTCAGGAGCCAACGTTTACCATAGACGGACAGAGATACGTTTTGCTGACAATCGATTTTGTGGTGTCAAGGACCCGTAAAGCATGAATTTTGACTCCACAACATGTGAGAGGTAGTAATTTACTAAATAAGAGAAAAAGATGTATTCACTTTTACTCTATCAGGGTCTGACAATACGAATGTTACTGTCGACAAATTGCCGATTGACCCAGCACCATCACAATAATTACTGTTTACTAGCTATGTACGTGATGAGGCGAAAAACAAAAATTTACCATTGACCAAGTCCTGGTAGACATAAGAGTAAAGAAATGCATTACCTTCAACAGCTTAGGACCGCATCAAACATAAATTCGTTACTGAATTCTTCTAATTTCTCACCTGACCAGGTCGAGGAGCAGCTGTCACTCATATACAAATTATCCTTGTATTATCTTTTCAAAATTTCTGTTTGTTATATATAACGATAAATGTGTAGCACATAATTCCGCTTGTTCATTATCCCATGAATTTCGGCTGGTTTCATTATATATCAGCATCAAAGACGCATTACACTTCACTGTTTCTCTTTGGTGGATAATGCGAATGGTACCATATTAGTCACGCAGCCTCTTGTACCGTGATGTTTAAGATGCTCCGACTATCCACTAAATGTTCAAACCATCGTTCTTGTTGCGAACAATTTTCAGAACAAATGAACATTTTTTTAATTTCTATAGCTCTTTTAAATTTGAAATTTGACTAAACTTTATATATTTCAATATTTCAACAACAGTCAAGAAAAATGATTAGAAGAAGGAGGAAGGAAGGAAAACGACTGGAGAAGTCTCAGGACAAAAATAGGTTTGGGGAGATGCCCAAATACTAGCTGTCGAAATGCAAAACGAAAGAGAGAATGATAAAATCACTGAAAATGAATGAATGAAAAATAAGTCGCAAGTGCATGGGCTGCAGGAAGAGTTTCTGGGGACGAGCCTGCAGCGCGAGGACGCGCCGTCGCGATCAGCGGAAATCCTCGCGAAATCGCAGCTGCGCGGCTGCGACGGCGCGAGGGTCACCGGCCGCGAGACACGGCGCGAGTCCTCGGCCGCAGCCTCTCGGGCCCACGGCCGCCGCGGCGCCGTTTTTCTGCAAGGGTGACTGCGAAAATTTCGTTGTGAAGAGGAGACGGATGTGTAGGAACGTGCGTGTGTGGAGGGCGGGTAGCTTCGCGAGGGCGCTTCGGTCCCTCCCCTCCCTTCCCTCTCCGCGCTTCTTCCCTCCTGGCGCGCGCCCCCGGGGTGGGACGCTCGCGGGGGCAGGACCGGCCCGGCGAGATGCCGGGCGACCTTTGAAAGCACTACTTGAGCGGCCGGGCCAAGTGGCGAGCGAGGTTTGGAGTGCGACGATGTGTCCGGGGAAGTGCAACAACTTTCCGAGCCCCTCGAGCTCGCGCGTGGAAGGAAGGAGAGAGGGGCGCGGCCGCACGGCACTGCGCGCCCGGGCTTGTCGTGGCGGGCGGGGAGAGCCGGCAAGCGGCGGGTGCGGGGCGGGGGCCGATGAATGAGCGCGCTAAGTTAGCGGTTCTTTCAGCGTAATCAATATTCAGGGAAGCGTGGGTGGGGGAGGCCTGCGCTGCCGGGGGAGGCGGCGGAGCCGGAGTCCCGCTTCAAAGCCGGGCGGCGGCGGGCGCGCGCTGCAATTGCCGGGGCCGGGGTCCGGGCCTCGGCTCCGGCGCGCGCGGAAAACTTCATTACGACTTAAATGACCGGCGCTGCAACGCGCAAAGAGCGGAGGGTGGCTCCACGAATCAATACGAGGGCGCAGACGGGTGGGCGGGTGGGCCGGCGCCAGGCGCTGCGCAGCGCAACAGCCTCCACCGCGCCGCGCGCCGCGGCCCGCCAGGAGCACCCGTGCACGCCATTTATTTTTGACGGATGTAGCACGCCGCCGCCACCCCAGCCGCCCTCCGCCCCCGCCGGAAGCCGGCGTTTCGCCCCGCGCCGCGCCGTGGTCGCTGCCGCCCGTTTGAATCTCCTCCGCCTCCCGGGCAGCGGCCCCCACCGCCGCGTCGGCCGCGGTGCAGCGGAACACGCGCGCGCGGGATCGGGCGGGGGCGACGGCGGGCGGTGGCGGGGGGCGGCGGGGGCGAGAGGCGTAGGGACGCGGATCGATGCTGCACCGCGCCCGCTGCATCAGGGGGGACGCGGGGCGAGCGCCGCCGCGTGGGGCGCGCTCTTGGGCCACGCCCGTCGGCGGCGGCTGCTCCGTCCCGCTCGCCCCCCGCTCGCCCGCCCCGTCCCGGCCGGGCCCACCAGTTGCAGCGCCACGCGCAGTCGGGGAGCGTGGCGCGCCGGCCACGGAGCCCCGGCTGTGGGGAAGGTGGCGGGCGGGCAAGTAGCGGTCAAATGTTGTGTTTGTGATCGTCAGCTCGTCCTTCGCACTGCCCCGCAGATGTCATTAAATTCTATGAAGCCCTGAAAGAGAGGGAAGAAAGAAGACAGGTGAAAGAGCCGAAATATTTGGGCGTCATCGCATCCTGAAAGGAAGTGACTAGTGCTAGTTAAGCAAGTATAATATCTTCCACTATTATTTTATTTTTGCTTCATGTCACTTTATAATTCACTTCTAAATTGTTGGTTACGAGGAACCATCAAAAAAATATGATTAGCTTTCCAGTTTTATTTTGATGTTGCAGACTCTTGTGCGTGTTTTGAAGATATAGAAATGCAGTTACTTCACAAGAACAACTTGATTCATAGTCAATATTTATTCAAACTATTATTTGAGTATTTACGATGAAGAAAGAAGAAGAAACCAAAAAAGTTTTGAGTGTAATTGAAGAATAAGAAAATAAAAAAAGAAATTTCAATATCGTGGTACATAAGAGGATAATTTCTTATAAATGAGAGTTGTCAATAAACAATAGGTACTTGAAGTAAAATAAGTCGTCAATGAGAAATATTGTTTGGATAGTTCTTGCACTGCAATCGTTCTTGAAGTAGATAAATCGAGGTAAAATTAATTTTATCATGTTCCTAAAATTCTAGGAATTTCACAAACAATCAGAAGTGTCACTGTGATCACATGCTGTGAGTAATCACACTGCTCCGAACCCAACAATTTTCAAAACTAATTTTAAAAACTGTATAATTATTTATATTTTTTGTATTTGCAGCATTAACAATAAGTATTTGTGACCGAAGATTGAATAAAGAGAACTGACATGCTATCTTAGCAGTGAAAACCATAAGAGAATTATATCATTGTAACATGTGGGAATGCTATATCTTTTATTTTATCACACATTCATTTGAAACATATATAGATGATATTGAACTACAGATTTGAGACAAATTCACACCACATTTAGAAACTCTCAAATACAATTGCGATATTTTATTTTCTGTTAAATACTTCAACTTAATTTAAGTGATTTTCAGCTTGGACGCATGTAAAATAGAGTTTGAAATCTGTACATGTTGACGCATTCGATACCTTTAATATAATATACCTCATGAAAATACATTTTCATTTATTTTTTTTGTCATTTTATTACTGCAAATATAAATGTTTGTATTTCATTATTTTTATGGAACATGATTTATTGGGAAGAAGAAATCTGAGAACAGTAATGTCCACAAATTAACGTCCAAAGTAATGTTCATAAACGTCCTGCATCATCTAAGTATTTTCTAATCAATTCATGTCCATCAACTAGTTTATTGTGATCAATTATGCAATGACAATAGCGTAATATATCATTAGCATACTTACCATGAGAAGAATTTGATTTTATAGATTGAAGAGTTTACTTTGAATCAATTTCCCCTGACGCTATATCTGAGAGATTCTTTGTTGATACCTCTATAATATTCACTGAAGTTGGCAGGAACTCCTTTTAATCATACGTTCAACATTGTATCAACATGATATCTGCATGTGGTATTAACATTGAGGTTCTGCTGTCTGGCTTGGTTGATCAAGAAGGAACGAGGTTGTTCCAAAAGACTTAAGTTTATTGAAAAAAATAGGGACGCCAAAAGTAGAAATTGGAACAGTTACAGAGGAAGGATAATACTGGTTATAATATTCATCATAAGTTGCGACATTGAACGTTTCCAATAATAAAATCTGCATCAAGAACAAGTGGCTTCTTCGCGTCGCACCCATATAGTCCTAGACGCTGACGTAACGCTTCCAGTCATCTCCATTAAAAGCTTGAAACCGTATACTCCCGCCAAGGGCATGAGCTCTCGCATGGCTTTCGTCCTCCCGTAACACACAGACATCACTTTCGTAGAGTTCATCGGGTTTTCTCCATTCCCTGAAATAGTGTCGGGAGACGAGCTTGAAGTCAGGGATCTGGAACAAAACACGTGCACAGATTGCACCTCTTCCCGTAGTACGTCACACATCAAATGTTTTTGACTTTAAAATAAATAAATCGCGAACTCAAGATTAGTGGAGGATAGAAGGTATGGGTAATGTTTTCCGTTAACCAAATGGAGAAAACAAAGTCTGCCCAAGTATATGTGTCTCTAGGTACTGTTAATAATAATTTTGTGATGTATAAGAAAAAGAACCGGGAAAGTGGCTGCCGAAAAAGGTACAAATAATCGGTTTTGTTAGTATCTGTCTAAATACACTTAATAACAACGAACCTTTCTTCATTTTGCATTTTTATTACTTAAAAAATCATGATTATTTTAAGTGCGGTCGTGCAATAAGTTCGCGTCGTAGGAGTAGCCCGGGAAACTAATTGGATTTGGCAGGCCTGGTATAGATCTTGCTGCCTGTCTCTTATCACAGGATCAAAATACGAATTGTAATTTTTTCAATTAAATTTAAGATTTCAAAATAAACCCTATATTAAATAAACATGCCCAAATAATCGCCTTAATCTCTATCGGCCAGGGGCTCTGCGCCGTTATTATTCCGGGTTCCCAGAGAGTGTCTCATCTAGGGACCCGAGGTTATCTCGAGCCGAAGTGAAAATAAACAATACGAAGTTGGATGTTGTGTAATAAGCGATAAGGTAGCAAGATTTTCGAATCTTCAGTCATTCGAATAATTCAGTCAACCTCAAATGGTGTACCCATATAAATGAAATGAACACTAAACTAAATCCATTATGTTACGTATTCAGAATTCTTTCGATTTCGGTCAGCCTTAATGCAGCTTGTTCCGTCTATTTTGCGAATGTATTGAATTGAATTGAATTTGCCTTATTTTACGCGGCGAGACTCGGGCCATCAGGCCCGCTCTTCCGTCTGACCACGCAAATTTCGCTACGCTCCTTTCAAGTAGTACATTCCCGCATAAGAGATGGAATAATATTCTGGAGAAACACATCCTACGGTTCTCGACGTTTAGATTGCAGAAAAATGTAAATAGCAAATGCTATCAACTTGATTCCTTCAAATCTGTCTTCATTGAACCTAGGCTTTTACCATTGGCTCACCTATTTATTTACGAGTCGGGAAATCATTTTTTCAAATCTCACTCACTTAAGAGCGAAAACATACATATAAAATAGATATTTATAATTGTATCATCCGCCGTAGGACTCACACTCAACAGGTGTCAGTATCAATATCTCACAACAAGAAACAGAGAATGCATCTACTGTACTTTGCGACTCAAGCCAGATGACTTCAAACAATTAAATCCGATACACAAGTTTACAAACCAATATTTTCTACTGTATAACTGTGTCTATACGATTAGAGACTTATTGAATATTAAAAAAGGAAAATAATATTAATTTTAATAATGATATAAATACATTAATTATAATTTGTGACCGTTTAATGGAAATTCCCTTAGATGACCTAAATGACTATTTTGCATCTGCTGCGTATCCAATTGAATATCCATACAAGAAAAATCACTACACTTGCTGAAATCATATGCACCTCTTTCTGACGATATATTATATTTCAACAATGCTTGCCAGGTAGTCCAAATAATAGTGAAGACACTCAAATCGAATTAAAAAGTCTCTGACGATATAATCGCAAACAATTATAAATAATGTTGAAAGACGCTCTTCCGCTTCTCATACAAATATTTTTTCTTTAACAACTGTATAGTTCCCTTACATGTGGAAACTAGCTTACTTACGTCCTCAATCGTAATGTTCAAATTCGTCAAACCCGACCTAACACTATATGACAAACTTTATTCAAAGTTCTCGAACAAATTTTACGTCAACATATAGAGAAGTATCTCACTGTACATGATGTTCTCAATAATTTTCAATCTGTTTTTAGGGTAAGGGAGAAGTACGCTTTTATACGAGTGACCGAAGACATTCGTCAATCTCTTGAAGAAGGCAATATAACAAAGACAACACTTTTGGATTTTAGCAAGTCCCTCGATTCAGTAGGCCATGACGTACTTCTTGCAAAATGTAAATGTCTTGTTTTTTTATTCTACATTATCGCAGATTTCAAATTATTTTAGTAACAGACAACAGGTTGTAATTGCTGAAGATAGTTTCGCATTTCCTAAACCAGTTTTACGAGAAGTACCACAGGATCCGTACTAGGTCCGCTTTTCTTCTTGATCTATGCAAATTATATACCCTCTTTGCTATCAATGTGCAGTTATCATATGCGTACAGAAAACGTACAGTTTACGTCAGTAGGAAACCTTCTGAAGTGGCCCATTTAATTAGTAGAAAAAATCACAATTTGTCTTCTTTACTTGAGAAACGACCTTAAGCTAAACATATTAAAATATCAATCAATTATAATTGGCTCCTTTTAGGTCTCAGAAAGCAGTTCAAAATATAAATATTCCTCATACGATACGTACGGATCGTTTACTCGTTACGAACTATTTCTCGTAACAACACTATTGTTCCTTTGTGCTCTGAAGTTAAAACCCTCGATCTGACCATACATAAATTCCTTTGGGAACATCATGCTCAACACATTTGCCGCAAAGTTTATGCCTCAATACATTGTACTCAAAATATTAGTAAGCACATTTGAGTGAGTACATTTACTCACTGAAATATGTTCACAAATGTCTTCCATCCAAAACCAAAGAACTACTAATAAAATCCCTATTGCTCCTTCTTCTTGATCACGATGATATTGTGCAAGATAATGTAACGTAATCTACTACTGATGCTTTTCAAAGAACTAAAATGTACGTGTTAGTTTTCAATATAAAGTATGATCACATATCGGTATACTACAAAGCGAATCACATATTAAATTTGAAAGGACGACGCATATTTCATAGTTTGTCTTTTCTTCAAAATATTGAGTTCATGTTACTTACTTTTTACTTCTCTTATAAGATTTCTTATCTTGAAACAAATAAATTCCAGAAATCTTTGTTATGAAGTATTCCTAAAAGCAAAACTAATTTTTACAACCAATCTTGCGTAGTAGCAATGGTCAGCGCATGAAGTAATCTTTCAGCAAATGTTAGGAAATGTAAAATATTGCTGTCATTCAAAACATATTTAAATGCTATTTTTCTGAGCTGATATAGTTCGATGTGAAAGGGTGTGCTAAAAATGTCAAAATTGTAAAGTAAATGTAATATTTGTATTGCATTTTTTAAAACAGTTTCTCTTTCTTGTAATCATTTAGTTCGTGTTTTAAATTAGGAATAGTATTATTAGTTTAAAGTATATTGTAAAATTAACTCGGTTTTTGTGTTATCCAATTCTAAATCATAACTGTTCAGTCAGAGGAATGATAAGTAAAAAGTCATCACGGCTCTAACTGAACATGTATTTTCCCTTGGCATATGACGTAAAATAAATTCGGCCCTAAGCCCTCGACCTGACAGAGTGGTTGTGTGCACCTTATAAACTGTTTTTATTGTTGTTTAATGTTTGGGTTTACGCGGCAACAATTGATGCATATCGCAAAAATTGATATTTTCCATAATTTATTTTCTAGTTCGCGTTTACTGTTTCTTGTATCTGTGGGACTGTTGAAATTCTTTCAAATATTTCATTTCCTTGCACATCATTGAAGAGCTTGCACACTTCCTTGGTTTTCCCCGACCGCAAAAAGGCAAATGCTGGTATGTTATATTCGCTTTTGTGACCCGAGAGCATGACATGTCTGTGTTGTATACTACATTATTACAACACGTATCTTTGAAAACTAGTTTTTTCAATTTTTACCTATAAATTATCCGGCTTTGATGGTATTATGTTATCAAACCGGATTCATTTTCAAACCCGGTCAAAATCGGAGGGTTTTTGAGGTGCCAAAAATCGACGGCCAGAATGCGAAACCTTGTCGGCATGAAAAACAGATTCCAGGAAAGGCACTTGGCTGTTCCTGGCGAAATTAAGTTATCTAGCAATTCAGCACCAATCAGAGTTTCGATTTGAATTCCTGGATAAGATTGCGGATATTGTATCTTGGCCTGCGCTATCTCGTATTCAAATCAAAACGTCAAAATTGGCGCACTAGTGGCATTTGGGAAAGTAATGGCAAACCACCCTAGGTATACATGTTCAGGATAAATCTCAGAAGAAGGCGCTAGCGGCTTCTGGAGACTAACCTAATCACTAATCAGTGTATGGCATTAAAAGAAGAAGAATCTATAAATTTTGTATTATGTGGTTGGCGGAAGAGCGGGCCTCATTCTCTGAGTCTCGCCACATTCATTGTCACCTATTATTATTATTATTATTATTATTATTATTATTATTATTATTATTATTATTATTATTATTATTGTTGTTGTTGATGTTATTATCATCATCATTATTATTTTAATTTATATTTCACAATTATAAGACTGAATACGTCAGAAACATGTTTTGTACTTTAGATTTTGAGTCAATAATCCCATCAAGATTTTTGTCCAGCTTCTCTTGATACATTGAACAAACACTGAGATGGCCCTTTGCTTCTGGACACAAATGCAGCTTCATTATGTGCACGTTTTGTTGAGCCGCTTTTACTAGTAGTGGGAAGATTAGGGCCGAGGGTGTTGTTTTAGTCAGCAATATTATAAAATTAAACTTGTTGTTCATTTGCCGATGCAAATGCATTTTATACAACTCAGGAGCAAACATTGTTTCCAAACGTTTCTGACCATCCTAATGGATACGTATAATACTATTCACAATTCAACTAGGAATATCAAAAAAGAGGAGGGAGGGCTTCTGGAGCTTAAGACAAAGTACGCATATGATATTTCTCACCCGTTTGTCATATACAATTTTTCTGGGTTTTAACTCTAAGTACATGAAATAAAACAAATAAAATGAAAATCCAATGATTTGTTAGAACATTAATGTCTGTAATAATTTTGTGCTGGAGAAAGACGCCCTCCAAAAACTTTCAGAATTTGTGTTCTAATTGTCAGTGACTTATTTAGCTTAAGCTAAAGCATACGTGGAAACCAATGAGATCACATTGTACATGAACGAGTAATGTGACAAGTTATTCTGTTGTCTCTCATAAGTCAATTACACGCAATTACAGTGATAATTCATTCGGGAGAATTCGAAAGAAACTTCGTAACTGGCCCTTCATTAAAATTGATATTTAAAAATTAATTCTCAATAAAAGTATGCACTGCAAGTATAATTAATATTATAAGTAATTGGCTGACCGGGAGACGGCGCATATCCGGCACAGTAGCCAACGTTTCGGCCGTCATACTGCAACCTTCCTCATGGGGAAATGCGCAGTAATACATCTTTAAGAACCTATTTTTCAGAAAGGGAGAGTATTTAAAATTATCCATGTATTTCAAGATTATATTAAATGGTTTTTAAATATCGTTTAATACATCAGAAACGCTACTTTTGAACATCACCTTAAGAATATATTTATATATACAACCAGAAACCAAACAGGAAAGAAGATAGGTCACATTGGGATTCTACAATTATGATGATTACAAAGGGGCACTAAACTCACTGCTACGTATTTCAATGAGAATAAAATGTTTGAATTTATATTTCTTCTTAGGACCCGGCTGTCAAAACCCAGGACGACAGCTATTAATCAGACAACTTGTGGAAGTGCTGAGGCACTTTGAAGCGTGCGCGAAAGCACTCGATCCCGCAGTTACAATACCCATTTAGTAGAGACAATCAAATTTACGCAATATTTGGAGATAATTGCATGCATTCGCGTCTTTGAACTATAAATATATTTTGTCTAACTTATTATTGCATTCCCAAAACAACAACTCAAAAAATTAGTAATGCAGCGCAATTAGTAACGCTGACTTTGCATTGTCAGTCGAAACATTATCAGGATTAATTATCTACATGCTGCTTACTTTTATCATAATGACATCCATGTTGACGTTTACAATATTTGATAAGCATGATTCTTAGTTTATAAATATCTAATATTACCACAATTTAGAAGCAATATTTATGTTTAAAAGATCAAAAATAGGTACATTTATTTTGCAACTGATGTAGACTAATTTATTGTGTCAAACAATGTCTAACTGGTTGCATAGCTCATCAATGTATTATTACAGTGGATTGAAGGAGCAAACTCTGCATATGAATATACCTACTGAAAAAAAACCAATAAAACCATTCTTTACTCTCTTTTGGTGGCGCTACAGCACAGTTGAGGTCTTGGTCTTAACTCTTGCAGTTTCGTAGTTTTGCCGGAGTCATTCGAACTAAACAGAGTCATTCTTTCTTGTGAGATAAGAAAGTTACGTCAGACTAGCAACACTGAATTACATTGTGCAATTAGTATCACAAAGAATGCTACAGACTAATACATTCTTATATCATAATTTATGAGAGGTCTACGAGATTGAGAAACTTCAGCGAATTTCAAAGTGCAATTGATAAATGATATAATGCTCTTCCTTTTCCACTCGTTGAAAAACATCAGAGTTATATTAGACTGGGATGTAATATTGAATGTCGAAATACAATGAATGTCTCATTTAATACTGCAGTTCTACTATTTTAATAAGATATTAATAAACTATAATGGAGAAGAAAGACTTTTCTTGCTAGGTCATTCAGATGTGCAAATACACATTAAACAGTGAGAAACGCTGTTTCAATTACATTGAAGTAAACCACAGCTGTCGAGGTTACTTGAATGTGTAATTGAGATTTTCATTCTCAAAAGTATAACTTGATATACTTTTTAGTAAATTTTAGAGGAGTTAGAGGAACATTTTGAAAAATGCAAATGTTTGATGTGCATGATGATTGGATATGGAATGGCGTAGAACGTAATAGTTTTCTTTGAATTGCAGTCCTCTGGGAGACGGTGATCTGGAAGTGGCTCCGCCCCTGGCGGCGGGTGCGGTGTCGGGTAGTGATGCGACATCGTCAAGAAAACACCGATGTTGATAAACATCGATGTTCAAAATCCAAACATCGATGTTAATCCATCGATCAAAAACCATCGATGTTTTTAAACATCGATGTTTTAAAGTTTGTTTAGTAACCTCTAACATTAAATTCGTGCGCAACAAATTTAATTTGACAATGGCCGAGCTTATTCATTTATATTTAAAAGTTAACCGAAAACAAAGTTATACAACGTCTACCCACGTGCGAAATACAGGAAAGACGAAGGAAATACCTGGCCATTAGCACCTTCTCAAGCAAGGGATGGTAGTGTGCTCGATGGAGGTAGAACAAACCGCGTTCGT
This sequence comes from Gryllus bimaculatus, assembly GCA_017312745.1. Classification (NCBI taxonomy): domain Eukaryota; kingdom Metazoa; phylum Arthropoda; class Insecta; order Orthoptera; family Gryllidae; genus Gryllus; species Gryllus bimaculatus. Next base: position 495,065 of record BOPP01000326.1, on the reverse strand, counting down.
TTCGATCAAATACACACATATATTGGTTCCATAATTTATTGCTGCTTATTTGAACTTATACAAAGGTGATTATGCGCATCTTTCACCCACGAACAAAAAATTGAAATCTTAAAAACATCAAACACATAACATCGATATTAAAAATACACCGGTTTCAATACATCGATGTTTAAAACAACGATATTTTTTATAGAAACATCGATGTCGCATCGCTAGTGTCGGGGCGAGCGGACGGCCGGTGCCGGGCGATTGGCGTCGGGCAGGCGGCCCGGGTCTCCGGCGCAGCAGCGTCACGGCGCGCGACTTCCGATTCGACACGATCCCGGGACTCCACATCGTCCGAGATCCGCGAGCGGCCGCTCTCAGGCGGGGCACGGGGCACCGCGGGAAGGGGCCCGCGCGGCGCAGCGATGGGGCGAGCGGGCGAGGGGAGGGCGGAGATGAAACGAAGCGCGGCAAGGGCGTGGCGACCGGGGCGAGCGGGGCGGGGCGCGGAGCGGAGCAGCCCGCGGGAACCGGCCGCGGTCGCGACTGGGCTCGGCGCTGCGCTGCGCTGCGCGGCGCGGCGCGGCACGGCACGCCAGGGCAGGGCCACCCGCGCTCGCGCCCGCCCGGCCAGCCCGCAGGAAGGCGCCGCCGCCGGGCCGCCACGCCCGGCCGCCACACCCGGCGTTCGGCGCGTCCGACAGCGCAGCCGTCCCGAGTCCCAATTGCAGGAGGCGCTCTGGCAGCTTCACAGCAACAAGCGTTTCCAGATAAAGAGGAAGCCGGGCATCGACACTTAAAAAACCTGTCACTTATCAAACCCTTTTATACTCCGATTTAAATAAAATTTATTGCTACGTAATTCGCGACGACAAACAAGTAAGGCAATAAGTAAACAATATATTCATTCAGTGAAAATAAGATTACATTTTCGGTTACAGAGATTTTTAAATTCTGAGCATTTTTTTTAGGAATCTTTTGAAAGTCACGAAATAGTATTCCAAATTATAATTTAACTTTCTTGACGTAATTTTATTTAAAAAATTGTCATCTAACAAACATATACATCATCAGATTCATTCATCACAAGACAAAATCACAAGACATTTCCAACCTCCTACAAAAACACATGTTTTTCTTATATATGTTGATCCTCTATTATTTTGTAATTAATTGGGCCAAAATCCTCTTTTTTCAGAAATTAAAAACAATTCACATATGTTTTATTTTCAATATATTTTACAAAGTGTCGAAAAAGATTCTTAGCTATATGTTTGGGATCGCTGTTTGGATGCTTTCGGTTTCCTTTTTTTTTATGAACGCAAAAAAGTGAACTTTTTTTAAAAAAAATTGTACATTTCGCCACACACTTATTAGAAATTCGCGAATTAATCAGGCATTGAAGTCGATCGCAAAGTTGCAACAACGTCGCATAGACGTAATGAAAAGCAAATGGAAGTCAGTGTGTGTCGACAGCTTCTGAGAACGGAAACACTGAAAAGTGAAATAGTGACGCGAGACGGATTCTGTACATGGTGCTTGTGCTCACCGCGGCGGTGCATGGTGAACCCCGAGACGCTGCAGCCCTAGTCCCCAGCGCCTTCGCCGCCGCGGGCCGCGTCCGCGCTATAAAACGGGGAAAATTATGTTCTGCTCCAGTCGTTGGGGTCTTAACCTCTTCGTTGAATCGCTACCCACACCACTCGCACATTCATGTGCAACGTAATGAATCTAAAGCTTAGATAGGTTAAGAGTCTTGAAATGTTTCTATTTTTCCAGCGATTTGTGCAGATGGCTCGATTGTGAGGGCTGTGGAACCAACCTGATGGACGCTCTTTGAAAGGGTCTGAATAGTGCAACGATGACTCATATAATTTTTTACACGCGAACTTTCGTCCACCACAAAGCATCAAGCAGTATCTTCGATGCCCCTTTCTCACTCTCCTCTCGAACTACGTTTGGACTTAACAGCCTTTACAGTTCTCAATATTACTTACTGCAGAGACGGTGACGGTAGTAAAACCACTGTAAATCCGCAGACAAAAACCGTGACAAATGCATAGATGTAATTCAGCAGAGAGCAGCCAATATTTGTAGCTATTAAAAACCCTTTCAAAATTCTTATTTTCGAAAGAATGCATAAATATTTGCTTTGAAATTTGCACCTTTGCTTTGAGAAGGAGGTATGTACAATGTTATTACAGGGGAGCGTGACGTTAATTACCAGTAAACGCTCGAATTTTTTCTGTTATTTCATTTTAGCTTTTTTCTTAACTTTGAAACATATTTCTTAATCAAAATGGTCCTGAATACTAATATTTTTTTATACTTGGCACTGCTTGTGTTAGGGAGATATAAAATAGATGCCTTGGTCTCTTCGGTGCATTACCAACTTTTTTCGCTCCAATATTTAGCATTGAAGCTAACCAGCACCCTAATGGTCGTAAGATTTTTATCCAATATTTTGGATAGGTTCTTCACAGAATGATTTTGAAACTTAGACGTGCAAGGCTCGTCATAAGGCCTTTTTTTAATAAGAATATTTGAGATATAATCTATTTATATATTTATAAAATCATAAAAACTATGACGTAAATGAAACCTGCGTTTTAAGTAATGTGTAAGGGACGGATTTTCGTACTGCAAAGCTCTCTAAGACGTGCACTAAAGCGTGCAAAAAAATGTAATAAAAATATCAAATCTTTGCGAAACGGTGTTATGTAGCGTAAAAAGTCAAATTAGTCCATTTATCAACTAATTTTACATTTTGGATGTAAAATTTAAGGTGAATGAAATATTACGATTTTAGTATTTTTTGTAATTTAATTTGTATTGTTTAACAACTCATAATTGATATTTTAAATATTATTTACACACAAACATTAAATTAGCACAAAAACCCAAAAAAATATATACACGAATTGAAAAATACAAAAAGTACCTTCCGAACCGAAAATAATTAAGTTACACAAGGAATGTACTTAAATGTTTTCATTACAATATACAATTATGTACATTTTCAAATTATTTTCTGAGAAATTACTATATCCTCTATAATCTAATAAATGCTTCAGGCAGGAAAAAGATCATTCTACATTCAGTTGTCTATGTGTCGAGTCTCACTTCAACGTTCGTATGCATGCAGCTAAAAGCGGTCAAATACTGCGTTCGTTGTCTCTCCTATCACACAGAGCAACAACTATTCCGAGAAATTCGATGAATTTGAAACGCACTGCAGCTGGCCACTAAGCTTCGCGCCCGGACGTAAGGTCAAATGTGCTCGCGCATGCAGTCTCGTGATGGTAAGTTCAGCGAAGACTGACAAAACGGATATGTGATCTGATTGGGAAGTTAGATACCGAACAGAGCGTTGGCTAAGCAGCCGCAACCAAGGGCAGCGGACCGATTTCGTGGCAACAACGCATGTCCGTACTCTCAACTGCAATCCCTCCGAAATTTTAATTAGACAGTAGACATCATGAAAGATATAGGCGCTCAGTTCATAGGGCAATAAAATGCAGTACTGATACTTACTTATTTGATATTAAACGGCATTCGAGTTTCACGGACCTCCAAGATGTACTACTGGGTTGTCATGTATTTTTATATGAAATCTTTAATAAGGTAAATTGAACCAAGTTGGTAATTGAAGAATTACATTTCATAAAATAAAACTATGAATTTTGAAAAGTCTAGTAAAACCCCAAAATGTGCGATTTGCAAACAGGATTACCTGAAACGAAACCACGTGCAAAATGAAACAATAACCTCTGTTTCATGATTAAAATTTCTGTCAAGGTGTCATCCTGTTTCAAGTTAGCTAAGAAAAGATGTAGTTACAAGATAATCCGGTCTTTCGCATTACGTCACTATGTAAAATTATTGTAACATCATGCGGGTACTATCCTGGTCTGATGATAGTTGATTTCTCCAAGATTTAGGAAATGCATTGAATGATAAAATGCGAGATGAACTAGTGGTGTTGCAATAGTACATCTTCATCTTGTTTAGTTGCTTCAACACTCGTTTGAAAGGCTTTCTCCACACAGCTCTCCATTTCTTTCGATCTTGTACTTGGCCTGCCCAATTCCTAATTTCTAATTTTCTGATGTCATTCAACACATCGTCTTTCCATCGATCTTCCTTTCGCCCTTCATATCGTTTTGAGAATGGGCACCAGTTAAAAATATTCTTTGTTTCTTGATTATCATGCAACGGCAACCAACGGCAACCAACTGCTTGACGCCGCTCGTCCGGCAGAGATTGACAGGGCAGCGTGCGCTTAGGAGACTTCCCGATCTTCGTGCGAGCGCTCTCCAGGTACGGCCCTGACCGGCGGTCGGTTGCTTTTCCAAGAATGCAGATCTATTATTTATTGAGCTACTATATAAAAATTCGAAAAGGAAGCAAAATGAATTATTAACGTTGAAATTTGGTGTCACCCGTAATTATGTGGCTTGTGTTGCCGTTGGTTGCCGTTGGTTGCCGTTGGTTGCGTTGGTTGCCGTTGGTTGCCGTTGGTTGCCGTTGGTTGCCGTTGGTTGCCGTTGGTTGCCGTTGGTTGCAGTCGGTCGCAGTCGGTCGCGAGGTGTCCACCACGGCGCGAGGTCGTAGTAGCTCTTTCAATGGTTCTGGAAATATATACCTTTTCAACTTCAAAATGAGACCAAACAATTTCAAATTGGGTACTAACACACTCAAAGTCAGAATAAACACGAGCAGGTTGAGATTAAACACTAGCAATTTGAGACGTAACATTTTGAAATTGAGAAAAAACAAAGATGAATCGGCTAGAGTTTCATTTGTTGATGTTAACAAAACTAAACTACATTTCTCCGTGAATGGGTAAGGTAATTGCGTTATAATTATTTACATAAAGAAAACGGAAGCTAAAAGGAACAAAATGTAAATTTCTGCAGTATATAATAATAATAGAGACTGGCTAATGCTCGCGGAGAGCTCTCTAATGCACAAAGAGATCAAAAGAATGAAGAGATGGACGAAGAGTGAAAATTACAGAGGCACACACGAATTTGATGGTTCAGTACATAGAGGAAAATCCCACAATTACATTAAAAGAACTGAAACGTAAATTTGAAAATCAGCATCAAGTTATTGTTTCTAGCGAATATTTCCATCCAAAATTTGGATGGCTTAATGTTTACGATAAAATGCATTCGTAGAGAGCCTGAGAAAATGAACAGCGATGTAAATAATAGAAAGCGATATGTATATGTGCTGCAACTCTTAAATTATCAGGCAGATAATATCCCAACAATATACATGGAAGAAATAAATTTCAGTTTATTTATTTCATGAACGAAATGACGATAAAAGAACGGAAATAGATGCAAATACACCTATGCAGTAGGCACCCATGGGGCTAATATTCATGTCATCGAATGTATAGGGAATATGGGATTGATTCATCACGAAATAAGAAGAGGTGGTTTCTGAATGGAGAATGAGAATAACTTCGTGGTGACTAAAATTGTGTTGAAAATAACTTTTAAAAAAATTTCAGAGAAAAAAGGATGTTTGACATCGTAATCATACAGTTAACGGAAACATTGTTTTTATTCCAATTATAATTTGTATGTATTGTTACTTAATTTCGTGTTTAATACATTTTTGTGTTTAAATGGTTGTAATCTGATTTTTATTTACTTTCTTGTTTTAAACTGTTAAGTCTCAATTCTGAAGTAATTGGTCTCGACAGGATTGTGCTTATTACCAATTTGAAATTGTTTGGTCCCAACTCCATTTTATTTGTTCCCAATTTGAAATTCGTCTGAATTTGAAAAGGTATAGAAGTCTTTCGAATCCACTACGTTACCTTTCCAGCACCCCTCCGGTACTTTCATCAAGTAACCATGTAATAATATTATCAGCAGAAGAAAAATAGCTCTGCAACCATTCAGTACCAGAAGGAATTAGGAAATTGTAATGGAGATGAAGATATGGAAGATCTCGTGAATTTAGTAGGCCTTTCTGAATAAACAGAAAAATAATATTTATGACCAAATTTTGTCATTATAAATAATTTTTAATGACAGAATATAACAATTGCATACCGGTGTGGTATATTGAAGAAATAAGTGATTGATTACGATTCGCGTTATTTATTTGATTCAGAATGACATTTAATTATAGGGACCAAAGTAATGAGTGAATTATATTACTATTCTCAGAGTGTAATTTTTAAACTCTTTTTAAACCAGTGAAGGATTGTCGCAGGAATGCATCGATGGAGAAATACAGTCAAGTCACATTAATGTGATCACAACCTCTAAATCAATAGACGACCCAACAACAACCGTTCTGCAAACGTTGCTGTGTATAGGCCTCAGCAGTAGGTGCCTGGTTCATGCACCCTTTCTGACTGCTGTTTATCGGCGTCGAAGGCTGCACGCGACTACCGGAACTGGACGTCCACAGAGTGACGACAGGTTGCTTTACAGACGAATCACGTTTTTTGCTCCATCAGAGGGGTCATGATGGTGTGGGGAATGTTTTCTTGGCATTCCCTGGGTGTACTCGTCATTCTGGAAGGTGCAATGGATCAACAGAAATATGCAGCCATCCATTCATCATCTCTTTCTGTTCTGCTACTCCTATATGTTGGTCGTTTTATTCGTTTGCGAGACGGCATCTACCCACACAACAATACATCGGGCCATACACCTCACCACACAGGACGTGGTGGTTTGAGGAGCACCAGGATGAATTTACAGTATTCCCCTGGCCTCCAAACGCCCTCGATTTCACCCAATTGAGTATTTGTGGGACCATTTCGATTAGGCTGTTCGCGACATGGATCCGCAACTGAAGAACCTAGCGCAGCTGACCACGGCATTGGAACCGGCATGGCTCCACATCCCTGCGGGTACTAGCCAGACCCTAATTGACTCTCGTCCTGCACGTCTTGCAGCGGTCAGCGCAGCAAAATGGGCTTATTCAGGGTTTTGACGAGTAGTCACATTAAGGTGACTGGACTGTATATATATGTTATTTACAGAAAGTTTAATTTATTAAAAACTCTCAAGAAGATTTTCCTAACAAGCAGAGTGGCAGAATCTGTAAAAATATAATAAATTTAACATTTTATGTGCTTAAGCCGTGAAGTAAATGCTTGTTACTTAATTGTAAATGTACTGTTATAGAAAAAGTATTCGGTAAAATATTTTCTGCTGTGTTTTTATACGCTTAGAGACTATTCAAAATGAAAAATAATATTGGTTTTAACCATGCTATTTACTGCATTAGTTACCAAATGAAATATTGAACACTATAATTCTAAAATATTAAATATAGGTATCTGAATTGTACATCAGATTCTGGGCCAATGACACCCATCTCGAACAGGGCTACCGTCCACTTTCCTTGATCCTTTGCGCAAATGCTGAGATTGAGCCTTGTCCTGTTTCTGGACATAAGTGTAGCATTTGCAAATAGTTTTTATTACACCGGAGCGAATATTTTCATACCCGTTCCTGCCAAAAACGCAGTTCATAATTCAGCTTCATATGTTTATGAGTAAAGACAGATCTCAGAGCTCATGAAACCGTGCATAGATTTCAGTTCGGCCCATAGTGCGTCAAACAGGTTAAGCTATTTTTGATGTTAAATAAATGAATAAAATAATCCATTATCTGAATCCATTACGCAAGCAATGCTTCACGTGAAGTGTTGGTTCTTTGTTTTTGATTTGTTTATGACTGAATTGCTTCGTGAACGAAATAACCATATGTTCCAAAACTACCTAAGATAGAAATGAATTTCTTTTATTTTATTAAACAATATTGTAATACATTTTATTACGATGAATTATAATTTGTCGCATTTCCTTCTCCTCAGAAAAAAAACCTTTAGAATTTACCTGAGTTGGAGTTTCGGCGCGGAAAAGAAATCCCCTAGTTGGAAAAACTTTCCCAGATTCATGTATTAGTACAATATTGCAGAGCCCTTACAAATAATGTGAGAAAGTATGCGCTGGCGAAGTATCCCTATTCTTCTATTACAATTCCTTATTCCCTATCAATTGCCTATTCAATTGCAAAAAATATAATTGCATTAGTACAATACTGATGATATATACTATTTTCCTTCATGAGGTCTCTTCTATACTATTGGTGCTTAACAGCGCATACTTTCTCGTATTATGTGAAACAGATACGTTATATTGAAGTATTGCTCTTTCTGTGCTACTAACACCTCAGCTATTACTTCAAAATTGGATAGTAAACCAATTCAACCTGTTCGAACAAAGCGCCTGTGGTGTATATCTACATTCTTTTGGATAGTCAGGAGGAACATTCCTTTCTTACTTTTCCAGGACATTCTACAGAGAAGCAAGAATAATTTCACGCGCGTTTGGCTTGATTACATTGAGCTCTTATTACAGCCAGCGCGGCGCTAGAAGAGGAATGAGCGATTCGTTTGGCACATATGCTTGGCGAATAATTTCTTATATATTCTTTCCAAATCCCAGGGCAAGGCACTGCTTCTGGGTGCGTACGCAGAGTGGTGGACAGCACAACGGACTGCAGATATACAGTCTAAGAATGCTGCTGGGAAAACCAGTATCTCTGAACCAAGGCGGCTAGGCTACCAGAGCGTAGGAAGGTCGTCCGTGGATGGACTACTCTAATTAAAAACACATAAGCTTGATGGCAGCCCAGTGAAATGGCGAGTAAGCACCGCCATTAAATAAGTTTGTGGGTAGGTATTAGCTCAAAGGTTAAGGGAAAAGCCCAACAGAAACCCATGGGCGGAGAGAGCTCTGAAAGGCGCGAAGCCAATCTCTCGAAGAGAGAAAATCCAATTGAAATCCTGGTCCTCCAAGTTGGGGTTTCGTCGTAGGGCCAACAGCCCATACCGTAAAAAGAACCCTGTGAAACTTAAAATGGTAGTCGGTCAGTTAGTAGGAAGCGACAGTGCAAACGGAAAAGGAATATGATTTATAGTTTGGTACATGGCCGGATGGTTAGGATGACCGGCCTGGGGTCTGAACCCGAACTTGCTAGCTGCAAAGTCAGCGCACTACGTACTTAGCTACTTCCCATAAAGTGTTGCAATTTTAAATGTTCATTGAAAAAATGTCCAAACATGCATTAGGCATAAATTATTCAGCAAACTACAAAAATATGCAAACAATATTTAATATTAGGTTAATTACAATTAAGTTAAACAATGAGAAGGGATTCTTACAATATTCAACTGCCTCCAAGTACCTGTCAAATTACTTTTAGACACTGACACCCCCTCAAACGAAGCGGGAAATTCGAAGTTATCAATTCGATTTTTTTTTTCAATTTTGCTACTTTATTTACCGTTTATTGGTACATACGTAAAAATCTTGAAGAAAAAATTGAGACTTTTGTGAAAAGTTTATTGTTTAAAATTTAAAAATTGCCTTGTTTACGTTAAATTACGCAAAAAGCTCATATTTTAGAAAAAATAACATGATGTTATCTGAAGATCTGTTTTTGATGAACACATTTCATTAAGAAAAGATATCTTCAAAATTGTAGTTGAAGAAGAACGCCGAAAAAAATTGAATTTGTGTAATTTTTGAAAAATCAGGGATTTCAACGAAAATAAAACTAGCACCACACTCTTAAGCGCTCTTTACGCTATTCAAGGTCACAATTAATTTTTTAATTCGTGGCGATTTTGAGAAAACGGTGTTTTAAAAAAGTGCCTATATTTTACGCAAAATTACGCTAAAACGATTTTAAATTTACAAAAAAATTGTACATGATCTTACTTCAAAATGTCTTTCAAAAGACATCATTAAGAAAAATCTCTAATATCTTTCTTCTTGATCTCTAAATCTTTAATATTTTATTTGTAGGAAGACACCAAAAAAATTGAACTTGTGAAATTTTCGAAAATTTAGAATTTTCAACGACAATGAGACCTACCACCATCAGACCACCATCTCCATAAACGTCCTTCATATTAACCAACTACAAAATTTAATCGAAAAATTTGGTTCCGTTTCTTTTTAAATTTTGAAAATTGCATTGTGTAAAATACTCACGAACTTAAAGTATGATTCATATTCAAGGGGCCGCGACATCAGCCAGATCGATTGGGACACACAAATTTTAGTGAAATTCCTATTTACGGTTTAGACGCCAGCGTTGTTCACACAATGACAGACAGAACGGACAGACGTTTTACCGTCAATCGATATTGTGATATCGAGGTCCCTCAAAACATGTATCATGACTACACAACCTGTCCGAGGAAGTAATTTACAATACAAAGAACAAGATTTATCCTCTTTTACGTTACCAGGGCCTGGCAAGAAGGTCGAATTTGTTGAAATTTTGTTGATTTTCCCCGCACCATTATAATACTTTCTCTATACTGCGTAAGCAGTAGCGAGAAAGTAAAAAATATACTTTAAATAAGAACAGGTACATTTCTTTGAAAATATGATTTGTTTTGGCGTAATTTTGGCATGATAATAGGCTGTCTTTAAATTATGGTCTGAAAACGATTCCTCTTCTCCCCCTCATTTTCTCCGATAAGTGCGGTAAAGAAAAATTGGTGCTGGTCGCATTTTCAGTGTACTCTGTAATTTCGAAAATTGCAAAACGTTAAGTGTTGGCGAAAGACTGTCTACCAAATATTATAAATATACTAATTATCATTTGTACTTTCTAAAAACATAAATATACTTGTAATAAATATTGCCTTTCAGGTTCTGAATGAATGCCTGCTCTGAACTACACAGTAATTGTGTCGGTGACAGTCGATGCTGAGGGCCCACTGTCATCCGCGTTGGCCGGACGCTGCGGCCCACTGTGGCACCAGTTCGGCTTGGTGTAAGCGTCCCCCACACGAGTGTTTCTCGAGAGTGGCGCGGGACGCAGGTCTAGCGACTGTGGCCGCACAGGAGCGCCTGCTGTGACGAGCGTAGCCCTATGGTGGGGCGCCAAGCTCCATTTCCCGCTGTTTCACAAAATATGCTATTCAGTCGAGAGCAGGCGGGAAGCGAGCGGGGTAAAGACTCGCTGAGTTAGCTTGGGGACTTTTAAAAAACATTCTTACTGGAGGTGCAATTTAAGTCTTACCTCCGTGGGTAAGACTTAACTCTTCACAGTGTTACACAGTGTGCTGTCACTCTTAAGTTGTGTGAAATAGTCGCGGCGGGCCGATTTGAACTAAGGACCTCTGTTGAAGTGTGGATTGACTGTGTGAGCATTTTGACTATATTCTGGCGGATTGGTATTGTTGGCTTTGTTGATGGATACCGATTCGGATTTTGGACATTAACATGTAATTGTAGCAAACATTAAAAACCAATTATGAAAGAACTGTAGTCAATTAGTATTCCAGATTCCCGTGATATGAGATGATCCTCATCTCGATCAGATTTTTCGTCATTTCCCTTCATCAATTGAGCAAATCCTGAAATGGCCCCTTGTTTTGTTTATGGGCTTTGTAGCTTCACTATTTGTGCGGATTTTCTCGAGCTGAGTGGGATGTTAGTATGTGTGTGTAGGGGGCGTATATTTGTACAGAAAAACGTTCTCAATTACTCGCAAAACCATAGCAAATAGATTCTTACCTCAAGAAATGTCAGCTTCAAGAAAATAAAAAACAGCAGTTTTTTGGTTTTTTGTTTGAACCTCGAAAATTATGTGATTTATAGTAGCAATTATTGTTGTACAGAAAATTAAAGTAGACAAAATCCCTACAATATGCTCATTTTACATTTACTTTTAGACAAACAGTCAAGGTGGTAGAAAGTTCTGCAAAACGACGATTTGTTAGTCTTCTAGCTACAATGGGAGAAACGCACTATCTAGTTTTATTATATCGTGCTTAAAAGCGACTATTATGAATGAATTTATTACATTTCTTTAAATTGAAGAAAGGATTAGGTATAAATGAGCTGAAATATTGAAGTTTTTTCTAAGGAAAGTTAGTACTACGAAGACGTAATACATTCTAATCACATATTATTTTGTCTTAAAGTACGTCAAATTTTAGACGTTCCTGCTCGATGGTCATATTGTTTGTTTATTAATATGACTGGTCTCTTTCAGTGAAAGGCAAAAAGTATTTTCTTATAAATTATTTACTTTTCTTATTTATGTTATTCATTTGATGTGAAATTGCTCGAATTGATTATTTGGATTCTAAGGATTCCAGAGTTGCCAGTAAATTTTGTATCTCTTTTTATTTATTTATATATTTATTCATTTGTTTGTTTATTTATTTAATCGTATGTGTCTCAGCAGATCTGTAAATGTGTATATGTAAATTATTTGGTAGGATTGATGAAAGGATGACTCGTAAAATTGGATGGACAACGATAGCCGTCTATTAGATCCAGATTTTACGGAGACTAGGGTCAAAGAAATGTACAGTAATGAATATGTGGGCAATAGTTCAGAAACCGGCGTAGTTGGTGATAACTCAGAAAATAATAGTAGAGATCAAAATGATGAACCAAATAGAGATGAAAACAATATAATTTGGTCAATACCAAAAGTAAGTTTCTTACCTCATAACTCTAGACCTGTAATGTTTTTTATCATTTATTATGTCTCACAAAATGCTACCGTCATTGGTTCTTGTTGGTCCACGAACATCTTAGGTAACAGCTATACAAGTAGCTACCGATATAGTTAAATGAAAATGGCTTTTATTAAATATTTATTTTAGTTTTACCCAAACCCTGCAGACATTATTGCAGGTTGTATTACACGTTTGCACATATATTGCATTGTATAACATGTATTACATGTTGTACATGTCTGAAATTGAGGAGTGGGTTTAAGATTCAAACTACGTATGTATCAGTGGAGTAGCCTCAGTTAGTGTCCCCCAGGGCAAAACTAATGTTAACAGCCCCCATAAATTAAATATATAATATCTACTACCGAATACATTAATACACCGTTTCGAAATTAATCGATAAAAATAAAAGTATATTTTCACAGGACATTTGTCTATAATATATTAAAAATGCAAGTCATGCAGATTTGAAATATAATTTTTAAATAAACTATTATATAATTCCTACTAGAACATTTTCTAATTACCCCTAAAATGGTGGAATCCGAGGCGGACCGCCCCTTCTAACTACGCTTCTGAGTATATATGTCAACATTCAATGGTAGTTCGTCCCTCAAACATTTATTACCGAAGAAGCCTGTGAAAAGAGAGTTAAAAGTGTGGGAAGGATGTAATGCTCGAACTGGATACATTTTTTTATTCCAATGCTTACCTTAGAAAGAACATTGGTAACGTTCTTGGGACCCTTGGAGAAAGAGTAGTTGAAAAATTAACCAGTTCAATTGCCAATCCCAATAAAGCTATAATTTTGATAGGTTCTTCACACCAGTGTCTTTGTTAAAATCACGCCTTTTGCTGCAATTGATTTTGGTATTCTCAGAGCTTCTATTCCATTTAGTACGACATCCTGAGTGTTATAAGAGAAATCGTCAAGTAATAACTTGTGCAGAAAACAAGTTCCGTTTTGCAGTAAAATGACATTAGAAGCATATCTCATCTAACTGGGAAAACGGCGGTTTATGTTTTTGCCTGAAATGGGTCAACTTTTTATGTTTCGTACTGACAAGGTAGGTTTGTAATAGAAAGCAGGAGCTTTTTGACGTTCCTGACGGACGTCACACAAAATATCAAAACTTGAAGTAATTGAGCAAAGATTTCTGCGTTTGCAGAAATTAAATATTGCTACAAAAACATATCTCGTAATATTTGTAACGGATAGTATACGTATTATTATATTACTAAGTGGACCGACGTGAACATTTCAAAATTTATAAATGATAGTTTTAAGACTGAAAATAGCTTCATGCCGAACCCAAGTTGAAACTCTGAAAAAAAGTACCCATCAAAAAATGTAATAGAACGTCAGAAAAAGTTTCATAGTGTAGATTACGTCATAAGAAACATGCCTAAAACTTTTTTAATGCTTCAAACCCCGTTTGCGGGATATGCACCATGAAACGTGTGAAGCGTGGTAGTGTAGTGTGCGACGAGTTGTATGGGTGCCTGTTTTTTCCTGCTAAATTATTTCGTCATAAATCTATTTAACGCGGGACTCGGGAGACTCTCCAGCAGTAGCACACGCACTTTTGCCGATGTTGCCTTATTAATCATACAAAACGCTATCTGCCCTTAGCGTATTAATATAAGGAGTGGATTGAAAATTGTATCCTACTAATTCTTCAAGAAATAAAATCTTCAGAAGTGCAGGAAATTTGAATTTGCAATTTTCGAGAGTTCACGCGTTTGAATGGAAATCGCACTACAAACACATGTATAAGCGCATTTTACTCTACTGAAAGAAATTTAAGGAAAAATATTTCCCATTAGAATCAAATGCCAACTTTCAAATTGGTACGCCATTGTTAATCACTCGTCTACCAGGCTGCTGGATTTGCGCGTGTTATTTTGGAATGCAAGTGATAAGGAAAGAAATCTCTAGTTCCAGTATTGAAGGTAAAACTCGATAAATTTATAATTTTTGCTATTTTTGAAATTACTGGATATTCAATGAAAATCGAAGCTATACCATATTATTAAGCAAACTCTACTCTATTTGATCAACAAATTAAAGAAAAATGGAACAGTTTTTTAGACAATCTTGCTTCCATATTTTTTTTTAAATTCTCGCAATTCCATAAACATTTACGCAAGAACGACACATAATTCTAAAAAAATTACAAATTCTAGGAACAAATTTCATTGAGAGAATATCTGTATTTTAATAATACGTAGTTGTACGAAATAGGAGTTGTACGAAAGTGTGCGAAAAACAACACATTTTCCTGTATCAGTCCAGAACTTTCTTATTATTTTGTAATAAAGGAGTTGGCATCGGTATGCATACTTTTCGATCCGTTCTTAGATGTGAAGAAATGTGTTATATTTATATAATGGACTTTACTTGTGGCTATGAAAGACGTACAATTCTATGGCGAACACTGAGATCATGTCCTGTCCGATAACAAATTGAATCAAAGCAATTTACAATGCTTCATAATATATTATTATGGTAAACGTGCTAGGCCAGATAGCTTCTTGCTTCAAATACTTTATTTTAACAGCCTACCTCAAGCATCATCTTAATTCAAAATATTAGTAATACGATGTTAGTGATGTTTAATGGAAAAGAATGAGTGAGTGTGATTCGTTATCTGAAATGAAATGTATATTTTTGGGACAGTGAATTGTATTTCCATCTCATGTCATGTGTGAGAAAGAAATGTAATACTTCAATACTCCACCATTCATGCCCTACTCTGTCAATTATATCCACACATGGATGTCACATACGGCCAGTATAATAACCAAATTCCTAGTTCTACATAATATCAATATTTATTCAAAATTGATGCTTGCTTGATTGCTGGTAGGATTAATATACAGAAATAGATCAATAGAAAAGTTAATATTTTATACAAAATGTACATACAAAAATATTCACAAACTCTAGGGAAAAAATTTAATTATTTCGCAAGGGATTAAAATAAAAAATATGTCCTTGAATTAATCTATTATTGGAAACCCTCTTATTTTAAATATAAACGTACGCAATCTCACCCAAGCTCCGCATTAGAGGTTTAATAAGATATTTTTTACCTAAGATGAATTCCCCAGTTATTTGTGAAAATTGTGATTACAACACCATTGAATCTCATTTGATATGCAACACAAATCAATTTTCTATGATTAAAACTTTAACATTGTGCAACTTATTCATATTTTAAAATCTACATAATGTAATGCATTGGTGACAAATATTTCTCTGGAACGTCTCATAAATATAGGATTTAAAACTCCATGCATTACCATCCACTAGCCTTGTAGTGGCCTTGTAGAAGGGTAGCCCCGCGCCGAAGCCGAGGGCATGGATGGGGTGAGAGCGTGGGTGTAGCGTGGGCGTGGGCGCGAACTGGGAGTGCGGCATGGCCGCGGAACTAGGACGGCCGCCGCCGCCGCCGCCGCCGGGTGCTCCGCGCCGCCTGCCGGTTTGCCGCTGCCGCCACGGCATAACGAGCGTCCCTCATTAGAGGCACAATGTCGCCGTGGCGATTCGCATCAGGCTATGCTCCAAGATTTATTGGGTCTTCGGCGCGATGCATCGACAGGAGATAATGTCGCCAGACTTTTCATTTCTCATTAGCAATCCGGGGAAGGCGGCGAGCCATCTGCAGTGAGCATGCTGAGGGGGAAAGGGAGAAAGCAAGAATCGGGCGGAAGAAGAGAAGAAATGGAAGTGATACAAAGAAAAAGAACAGGAATTAGTGAGGGTAAGACGTCAACGAGAGACTTAGAAGCGGAGATAGTGGTGATTGAAAGAAGGTAATAAGGGACATAGTAGGGGAACAATTACTGATATGGGATTCTTAAACTTATTTCATCGTCACCCCAAAGTAATCACCATTGATATGTTCAAAAGTAACTAAAAATGTATAATAAGATATGTGCAATTAAATTCATTTCAATAATCAAATTACAAATATTTATCATTTTACTTCATGCAACTGAAATCTTCAGTATTTTAATGATTCATCCTATCTTGAACGTAGATAAGTCTTTGGAACACAATTCAAAAGTTTAAGAACCACAATTCTAAATGAATAAAAACACAAGAAAATTAACAACACTAATGTATTCATGTATTTCAAAATATACGAATTAATAAATGTAATACACTAAACATAGCAATAATTATAGTATCAGACTACTGAAAGGGACTCGTTCTGAGGGTGTGTAAAGAACAGCAAGATTCGCACTACAGACAACGTAACACACGGGGAGAATTGTATCCCCGCCTGGACGGCGCACAGTGCGAAGTGTTACAGAAGTACAGAGACGGACGAAAACCCACGTTCCACAATAACTCAACTCTGAATTTAATTCAAATCACTGTTTCAATTTTTAGTAATCCTGGGATTTAATATGACTGATGTATTGAGTAGTTCGTTTATATGATGTGTAGGTTTACGACAAAAGTGCTACATTAGTACATTTTGGTACAATACTGAATCATACTGAAAATACATAAAAGGTATGTTTTAATGAATACAGAATACATGAAAAGTACAGAGAAATCATGTTTTGAATAAATAAGTAACACTTGAAAAACTTTATAAAAATTTCTTGAAATGGTTGGATCAATTGTTTTGTTTCTCACTAAATTATAAAGAAATCAAAATTCGTATTATAGGATAATACAAGATCTTGTAAGTTGATATGTGCTTTCTATTATAAAATGATGAGTTGAATACTGCGAAGAATACTGCAACTTCACATGATATTGTGCATTCACATGTTATACCTTTTATTCTGAGAAGAAATATTGAATACCTCTGCTGTAACTAAATTAGAAGATAGAAACAAAGCTACTCCCACTACCAGTATACTGCAAGTATACTGTGAATCTTGATATCACTGCGAACGTCTTGACAGAAAGGTGTGAAACAACGGCATATCGTCCGTCTAAATGGAGAAATTTTCGCACTGTACGACGGTGAGGACCACGAACACACGAAACACGGCTACTCTCAACAGCGTTACTCACGATGAATTTACTTGTGAACTACAGAACACACAGCACAGAACACTGAAAATTACAAGCGGCTTGCTCATCGCATGCTGGGGAAGGGGTGAGCGGAGTGGAGCGGAGTGGAGCGCAGCGAGGCGGGTCACGTCGGCCAGGCGCGAGGCTGGAGAACTGCCCTCCAGCTCGCGATTCGATTCCCGGCACTGTGCTGCGCCGCGCCCAGGACGCCAAGAGAAGGCGGGCTACGGCTTTCCTAGCTACTGCTACGGTCGTTTGGCACAATATCTGTTCATTTCAGACCTGCAAGGTTTTGACTTCCGAGGGCGAAATTCTCAATGAGATTACAATCTTCGGGGAATCTGTGATTGTCATCGTTGTAATCGTCTTTTGTCCAAGTTTAGTCACTGAAATATTAGTTTCTTATTTATTTACATGATCACGATCGCTTTTACTTATCACTATTGACTCTTTCATTAATTTTAATGTTAACTTTTCGACGTTACGTTAAAGGCAAATATTGAGAATAATAAATAAAAGTTTTGAAAGCATATGGGATTTATCATCGTTGTACATTAGTTTATTAAAGATAATTAATTTTCTTCTGATTATTAAACTGTCTCAATCTGACATAGGGATGTTGCAACATAAAATTTCATGCTCTTGGAAATATAAATCAGCTCTTGTCTTGCGGAATATCAAAATCAAGCAGATCCAATGGACGTATTTCTACTTATTACTGAAATTATACACACTTCGCATTGGTGAATACATACACCGTATATCAACTTTTTAAAACTCATGCTCTGAAAGGTTTTTAACTTTTATTTTGTCTCTAAAGCTGTCACCGGCGCCACCACTTCACGATGGAATTTGTCGCATGCGAGAGAAAAAAAAAGTCTTTGCCGTAGGGGAGGGAAGAAGTTCGGAGGATAGGGGATGGTTGAAAGAGATCCATGCATGTACATTGCTTAAACAGTATGTACACTGTATAAGTCACACATATAGACACTAATATTGTGTACACATTACGCATTAAAACATGAATTGCAAATATCCAATATGTAAACGTCTCTTATAGATCCTGTTATCTGTAATGATATATTAATAGGTACATCATCCAAATCCCCCTCCATTATACGTCCGCAGCCGCTTCTTTTTGACTTGAGCGTCTGTGACAGTCTGAAGGAGAGGAGCTGAGAGAAGCCCCAGGTACTACAAATGTTTGACGCACTAGCTTGTGGCGACTGAGTCGTGACTATTGCTCGTGAAACGTGCTATTAATGGAAAATGCATGCTTTGAGCGGACGGTCCTAAGATAGGTTTATATCCTATCTTAGCGGCCTCTACAGCCGTTCAGTAGGCAGAACTCGGAGCGCTGCCTAACGGTCGGGACGGAAGCAAAGACGGTTTGTTCGCTTCATCCAGTCAGTATGAGGGGTATTGAAAAATTTGTTCTGTTTCACATAATTAATTGGCATGTTCATGTGTAGGTTTCTGTACTAACTGCACAAGTTTTCTTCAGCTCTATTTTTCCGGGATCATGATGACAACAAAAATTTCGTCTACGGATCTGAAGTCCCTGCAGGACTGATAACAACCAAAAATTCTGTAGTACTCATTTGCTGCTCTGAAAATCTTCCGTTTCTTCCTAAAGAAAATTTCGACAAAATGCATCCTCCCAATATTTTAAGTCTCCCATGCTGATATCTGCGGTTTTAGTGTTAACAGTATACGGAAGGGTTATGCACTACCACACTCGGAAAAACTTGAGCAGATAGAAGGAATTAGTTATGCTTGTTATTGTTAATTTATGAACAAGAGTGGAGCCAATATTGATATGTTCGGTTGATAGCATACATACATACAAAATAAGGTAACATACAGAACAAAAAGATATTAACAAATATCATAATAATGCATTTAGCAGAAAGTATGAAAAATTATCATTATTTTCACGCTTTTTCATAAGATCTACATATTAATGGATACACAGCTCTTTGCTTTGATGGCATTTTGAGACAGACATAAATACTTGTCCACCTGAATGTCTTCAAGGTAATTGATGTATTTTTAATTTGAGGCAACATTTGAGGCAATCGCAAATGGAAAATATCTGATGTATCACACACTTTTCTTCCATTTCGACTTTTATACCCAATGAAGAGTAACTTGGAGCGTGGTAGAAAATAGCAGCAGATTTGACAGAATATGGACAAAGCTGAATATGGACAAGCAAAAAATTGTTAAAAACCACTATTAGAGAAAAATTATTTGAAGATCACACTAATATTTTCTATTAAAGTGCATTTTGAACTTTTGAATCTGCATGCAAACATTCTGAAATATAATTTTGCAGAAATAAATATTTGTAAATTGGAACAAAATTCATTATACAAATATGACAAGCCTCAACACTGAAACTATTTAATTATTCTTTGAGACATGTACAGTACTCTCCACGTTCAAATAAGTTGTTCAACATTTCACAGTATAATTACAACTTTTGTTTCATGAGAGGGAAATTGATAAAGGTTTCTTCCATTATAGATTATGTGTAGGTCTCTTTGAGTTTTTTTCTGAATGTTATTGTTCACATTTTGGTGGAAAGGACTGTAAAGACACGAAAGTAAGAATATACTGTGTTCTATGACATAATAATATATCAGAAAGAATATAGTAGTATACGATTAGAAATGATGTCTTTTAAACTCGGCACTTTCTACAAACAAACAGCGAAAAAATACGTTTTGTACGCGAGAGAATGACCTACGAAAATTTCCACTCGTACTAATGCGTTACAATGTCAAAGATAAAATGTACCAGATCCATCAAATGTCCATTTTTGTACCAGGTCCGGTAACCATGAAAGATACTCTTCTCTGGTAAAATATTAATCACCTTACTTCATTATTTTTCTGTATACTAATATCTAAGTTTAACCATTGCCCATATTAAATCCCCAAAAGAAAATTTTAAAAGTATGCAAAAATATTTCCTTTACAAATTAGAGCTACATAATTCGTTACAACCCACCCTGACTATTCATGTTTACACGTTAAAGCTTTTTAAAATCGTAATTCTCTGAAATCTTAACACACCGCGACAAGTCTGCTTTTGGTCTGGTCGGCTACGTAAAGGTAGGCCATGATCTTGTAACAACAACCGACATTCCATTAACGGCAGGTTCAACACGCAGCGCGTTCGCTGGGCTTGCAAAGGCGGCCGGCCCTGGGGCCCCGACAGAATCGAACACGGGCCGCGCCCCAAGAGAACGAGGCGCGCGAAGTGCGGCAGCGGGCTGCTTCAGAACCACTCGAACGAATCCCGATCGGCGATCAGCAGCGCAGCCCCAACGCCAGGGCGGGGATTCACTGCCTCGCCCACCCGCCCCGGCGCCGCTTCTGACCTTTGCAACATACAAGGACAATGAAACTCGCGTAGTGAGAGGTTTAAAAAGTTGTTTTTAAACAGAGGTCAGATATACTGGTCGATTGGTGCAGCTCTACAGGTTATTGGACTTATAAAACTTTTTTGTAACAATGAGCATACCGATTTAAAATTCGAGAGATGAAATCTACAATGAAACGATGGCAAACATTTTGGTCATGTCGATTTTTTCACGCCATTTCCCCATGGAATGAAGGAAAGTGTTTTAAGACTTAATCTAATTCCTTTAAAAATAACTTTTCCTTTCTAAAAATGATTCAACATGTTTAAGGTTTACTTTCAGAGCATTGCCATAGCTTGCACAGACGCATATCAGTACTTTCAGCACAAGTTCACCACACTGAGAACTGTCTCGCAAAGCTGGATCATCCTCCTGCAGCGGGAGACAATGGGAAACCTCAACTACAAAGCATTCTTTGGCTAGATTTTATCCCTGTCGCCATTAAGTGCCATATTTATTCTTCTTCAACCCACGTCCGTCAGTAGCCCACAGCAGGGCATACGAGGCAAGCGGGCGCTCTATCAGCGCGGTGAGGTTGAGGGGCGTGGGCGGTGCCGAGCGGAGAGAGGAGAGGAGGCCCACGAAGGATAGGGGAAGGGAAACGAAGAGGATCGGGCAGGGGTGGGAGGAGGGAAGGGTGGGGGCGTGGCGAGGCGGAGGTGGGCGTGGCGCGGAGGGCGTCCGAGGCAGGGCGGCGAACTTTCCTCGGGTTTTTGGACGCTTCCGCAGTGGCGTGCCGGTGCTCGAGCCCCGGCGCGCGCCGCCCGACCCGAGCGCGAGGGCGGGTAGCTGTAGGTGTGCGCGCCGTGCGTGTGTGGGTGCGAGCGGGCGGGGGGGGCGGGCGGCGGGCGGGCGGCGTGGCTGCGGGCGGTGGCGCCGCCTGGAAACGAGTCGGAGGCCCGGAACGCCTCTCCAAGCACAGGCGAAATGAGTCATGATCATCGACCCGGGCGTGCGGCGCATGTGCAGCGAAGGCGGCCGTCCGACCGCCCGATGAAGCCACCGTCATTTCTCTCTTGTGTGGGTTGCTGCGATCCGGAACGTCCCTCGCATATTGTGCTAGGACGACATTACACGCGTGGTTTGCCCCTTGGCAGGAATCTTGATATCGAATTGAGAGGGGTAACAATATTTTCCAAAGGGATATGAAAATCGTAAATTGGAGAAATATGCACATACCACACATAATTATTATTGCCAATTTTAAAATGTTAGTGACTGTCACTGCAAAAAAAGGGGATCTTTTTTTTCTTGGCAACGCTATCTACTTCAATGTACTGCTCTACACCGATCGATCATGACAATGATACCATCATGTTTGGGAAACAAATGACCTCATTTTTCGCTAGATATTCAAAATTTTAAACATAATGTAGGTTCTCCATTGGACTGAAGTATGAACGTAAATAGATTTTGTTTTTAATGAGTAATCTTGTCTTGTTTTTTTAATTTGATTTATTTCTGCTCATGAAACATCACTGTCTGTTCCAAATCTTTAATAATACAAATTAAAGAGTAACCTAAATAGAGTATATTATTTGTCGTCCATTTCTTGCAGGTATTCCTTCACTCATAAACCCCCTAAATTCAACAATGTCACTGGCGTAGTCCAATAGCAAACACATTACATATTAATATCTTAGCCATATCGCCAAACTTCTGCGTGAGCGTCAGCTCCTTTAGCGGAAGCAATTTAACAGTCGGTGCTGACATGAAAAGCTGAAGTTTCTTTACAGTTTACCAATATATATATACAATGGGCATTCACGCAACGAATTCCAGACGTGACTCTTCATCACTTAGTCGCCACATTCATTGTCTTATCATTCCTGCCTGATCAGCGGCGTAGCGCGCGCCTGTGTGTGTGGGAGGGGGTGCCAGACAGTCTATCAGTTGAAGAAAAATTCAAGAAACTATCTACATAATCTGGAGAATATACTTTTTAAGATCGTATTTTGGGGCGATCTGTGGTGTAGCGGTCAGACTGGTCCAACGTCGAGGAAGATGTTCGAATCACGGTCCATTCATGAAGATTTTGTTGTTGACAAAGTGGGTTGGCGGCAGGTTTTCCTACGTTTCTCCGATTTCCCCAGTTTCTCATTTCACCACTCCACCATCATTCATATCACACCTTCATACTCAGATTTCCATTAAAATCATTTCTAGATATATCGCTTAGGTATATGTATCAAAATTATTAAATAAAGAACATACTATTCAATTCTGAATTTGTTTTCTCTGTGGAATGGCAGGAGTCAGCAAAGGAAAAAAAAACATAACTTTGTTGCCTTTTGGGCCCCAGAACCTGTTCTACCTTTCCAGGTTTCACTTTCTGTAAAGAAATCTTCTTTGGCACCGCAGTGAAACTTCTGAATGAGCTTAAGGATATCTCTTCACCCTCTGGAGTAGACAATGCTTTCTCGCTCAGGAGCATTTCAGTAAGTTGTGATCCGCCATTGAGTTTGAATTTTCCAACTATAGATGCTAATTTCTAAACGTGCATACTTTTTTCGCAGAGCATTCAACAGATACACTCGCGAAGAGTTCAAGATTTTAATTAAAAGGTAAGTGCATTTGTGGATTCTTGTGTCAAAATCTTCCAGTCTTAATGCTGGTGAATGTTTAATGTTGTTTGCCATTGTGATGATAAGTCGTGGCTTCTCCTTTTGTCATTCTTCCAAGAGATAATTTGCTAATGCAGCCGTAGTGACATTTTCTTCATTTAAACCACGCATCTATTGTGATTTAGTTAGAAAATGGGGCTGGTCATTTCAAGATGGTTTATGTGGTGAACTAAAATTGAATACATAAAAAGGACGTTAATAAAATGTTTGTAACGATTATTCCAGACTCCTTTTAATGAATTTTTAGACTATTTTTCAGACAAAGTATTTTTCCTCTCCTGCTACAATATAGACAAATATATTTTTTATTATAAGTGACCCTTCGTCCATTGTCCTTTCTTCTTGAAAAGGCACTCATTTTCATGCGTAATATATTTAACCCAAGGGATTTTTCTCCGTACTACTGTGTTGCTCGAATGTCGTTTCAATGAATTTTGTTCAAGAGAAAATCGTTTGTAAATTTACTCATGAATTTATTGTCGTCCGTTCTCCTTTGCTACCATAATTCCCTGTCTTACGATGTCTGCTTAAAATATGAAACGCAACTCCGCCCTCCCGTGAGTAACGGCACGCACCATGTCAGAACGTCGTGGCCTCGAGCAGGCGACGCCCAACTGAGTATCCGGCGCGCCCGAGGCAGATACGTCATACGCCGCGTGTTCAAAGGAGAAAATCTACATCAAACGGAAAATACGAGGCTGAGGCATGCCCTCTGAAATGCAGAAATATCTCTAATGCTGACTTTAATTTTGTGCAACACTGAGTGGGCTCAATCTGCAACACTTCATTGGAAAGTTCGGACTCAAGCAATGAATTTACTGAATGTGATGGTAATTTCATCTTTAAGACTGTAAGATACGATTTGCGAATTCTTTCTATATTGCGTACGCATGCTTCAAGTAACTATACACTATGAAATGTTTCTAACATTAATTAAAATAATATGACAAACTTAAGTGAAGAAATCTTTCTCCCAGAAAACTATGTAAGAGTTTTTTAAAACATAGACTATTTTAAGAGACGAAGTCAGTATTGCAATAAGAATATAAATTATTAGTTGTACATTAGCTTAATATTTCCTTCATTAATTTTTTTTGCAATTACATTGACAGCGGCTGGGCCATAGAGACTAATCTGTGAGGAAGTTTTTTCACAATGCAATGGCACAAATTAGATCAAAGCAACGTAATTCGTTCTAACATGCTCATCCGTCCACCTCGATACCGGTAGCAACCTTGAGTTCATGACTTGTTATTTCTTAAATGTTGCTTTTAGTCACCCGTGTCTGTCGCACAGTGTTATTGCTGCTCGAGTAGTTTTCTCGGCTGTCAGTTGTCGCTACTGCCACTGTGCGAAAATCATAACTAACCTAACTAATGAAGAATGGTTGACCAGACAAGCACTCACCCGGAGAAATTCTCTAATTTTTAATGAATACCTTGATTACATGCTGATCATACAACAGCGAAGTCACCAACATCTTATTTAACTTGACGGTACCTTAAGAAATTATTCATTAAATAATTTCAGACTAATACATATGGCCCCTCCCAAATTAAAAATATATCAATACATATCCTCAAGTTGACATATCAGTATATTCAGGTAAGTAAAGAAATTGCCTCACACAAAGCGCTCGTATTTTAAAATTATCTTCATTACTAGTTTATGCGATTTCTATGGCCCAAATTCTAATTAAATAATATAGTTTATTTCATGCATCACAGACAGCTAAATAGTGTCGAAATTATGAGCTTTGGATAGGAAACTGAAGTTGTGGGCATATTTTTATCGTTTTATCACATTTTCATTTTCTGCTTTTACTACACATTGCAAGTATGTCATAAAATGTAGGAATTTTTTAATTTCCATGCGTACCAATGACCCTTATTTTTTTAATTTTGTGATTAAATGAAATAATGACGCATCTGTCACTTGTTTTAATTCTTAAAAACTAATATGCAACACTAAACAAGGAACTAGAAAAATATTCTACGAATATTCGAGATTAAACACACGTAATTTGTTTTCATTTTAATTTAGAATGGAATTAGCATGTAGTGTTCTATTCACTGTATGCCAACTGGGGTTGGTGTAAGCAAAATGCTTATGATTTTATTATTTTAGCAATAAATCCATCATTTTTGTTGATATTGTATATCCTTTGTTATAATGGTCTTACCATTATATAATAAATGCCTTTAAAAATTGGAGAATGGTGATTAGAACTGATATTTAACTCATTTTCTAATATTCAAAAACGTTTCGAAGCTATTGTGAGTTGTAAATATTCTGTACAAAGCGATTCACTTTATTATAATAATAGCGTTGTGAAGTCGCGCACCACTTCCCAGGTATCATTGCGTCAAAACTTTAATTTCTGAGACTTACCGAAAATGCATACTAATCGTTAATGGGGATTGATCCTTGTTATAATGCCCCTCTTTAGTACGATGATTTCTCTAAATTAATCTATTATTTCATAAATCAGGCCGGGAAACTTTATTTCCTGTGTGATCTACTTTTCATAACTGAATGGAGTATGGAACAACCGCTCACTTTTTTTAAAAACAAAAGGCTGGTCCAAAACGAAGTGGGACTGAGGCTGCAGCATCGTTATGGTAAGAGGTAAGAATTTCCATTTTCATGGTTAATTCAGTGTGTTGGCGAAAAAGTTGGCCTACAGTTCACACCGCCAGTATGACTAAGACTGTGATATCTGTAAGTGGTTGTGTGGAATGGATTCCTCCAAACAAGTATTACACGCAGTAATTCAATTTTTGTCTGTGGAATGTTCTTGTATGAAAATTCACTGTCGAATGAACGATTTTTATGTGAAAGTATGTTTGTCTCACACAATTGACGAAATAGCATCGGACAGGTCCACGACGACATTCATTACACCATCGGAAAACAATACAAACTGCAATAGTCACCAAAAGAAGGCAAGGATGTTTCATGTTTTGTGCTTTTGAAAGAAAAAAATTAACAACTGGATGACTTTTAAGGCAGATCCATAAGATGATGGGCGTCTTAGTACGCTTATTTTGTCCTGTTTATAATCAAAGAACATTTTACAGTGTAAGAAACAGTAGTATATCCCGAATATATATTTAATTTCCAAATTTGGTACTTTTGTACATTTCGTCAACGAAATCAAGTGAAGAGGTACGTACAACGCAGCAATTGATTCAAAAAACGACATCATTTGTAGAATTCAGTTACGTCGATTATTTCATTCTTTCCAACACGGTGATAAATACAATATATGACTAAATGTAAAGCATTGTGTCCCATTAGTTGACCTCATGCAAATTACACTACAAGTACCCCTCGACTATGAATGACGGAACAACGGTACATTTACTTTACTTTTGTGTTTTTAACATCTTGCCCAAAGTTACGATAATGAAACAAAATAAATTTTGGGCGAAATAAAATGCGACACAATACTTAATACAACATGCAAAACTCAATGGAAGTCAATGCAATGCCTCCCGAGTAGGTAAACTAAAAGACGCCACAGATGTTCCAAGTAGCGAAATTCTGCCGAATCATTGATATAATAAAGACTATTGATACTCTAACAATATAATACACAAAGCCACACTCTCACATGTTTCTCTAATTTAAAGGGGGCACACTAGTGCCAGATGTGGGGCAGCTCCACAATACTATTAAACAAAGACTTGACAAACAATAAAAAAATACGAAATATGGAAAAAGAGTTCTACATTGCGACATTTAAGTCACTAGACATGTTACAAAACCTCAGACGAGTAGCAAAAATTCACTTTCTAACGCATTTCCTTTTTTTCGGATAAATTACACAACGGTCGTCACATTTATCATCGAAATGTATTAGAATATAGAACAAGCAAGGTGTTATCTGTGCTCCGAGCTTTGCCTTTCATTTTTTACTTCCGGAATGAATTAACCAAAATCCGGAAATACTTTTAGATAGCTAAGATGCCCTAAGTCTTCGACATTATGTCGTCAAAAACTCAGAAGCAAGATGCTTGCGCCTTACACACAAGAAAACATTAACTTTATAAAAGAAATTTGACTTGTTCGAGCCACAGAGTGCCGTCTATCCGGTATTACAGTTCTCCTTTCTTTTATCTTGCCTTCGATTATTCTTTGGCTGTTGACGGGTGATCTGTTGTAAAAGACTAAACATTTTTGTCTGAAGGGACAGCAGCTAGTAGAATTTTAAGGGTAAGGGCCGAACGTTTCAATAGTCGCGACACAAAGCCAGCCCATAATATGAAAGAACGAAGACTTAAATCAAGAGTTTTTCATTCTCTTACTGTGCTGTGTTGATAAAACAACTTCACCCGTCTTCCCACGTCCATGTGCGCAAGATGCACACATCCAGCCTTCTCCCTATTTACGTTTGCGTCAATCGGCGTCATTTATCTTTTCCCACAACGCAAATTAGCCATCGGCAAGGAGTAGTAGTTGACAGCCCGTGGCGTCACCTGGGGGGGAAAGCGGAGGAGCGCTGTCGACCAATGGGCAGACACCGCGCCCACTTCCCCGGGCGTTGCGGCTCAAACCCCCTCCTCCCGGCTGCATCTCCTCTAACCCGCGTGACTAGAGAGAGGTCCTGCGGCGAGAACTGGGCCGGATAGTCGGCGCTCCACTAGGCGGTGGGCTTGGGGGCCGGCTAGCAGCTCCTAGGCTGCTCGTTCGGGCGCGATGGCCGGCGGGTTGGCAGACGGCGGGCGGCGGCGGCGGGCCTGGCCTCGGCGAGGCGCCAGCGGACGGGCACGAAGACCATGCTGCTGTTCCTTCCCCGCCACCGTTTCGATTCCTCCGTCCGCTCCAGCAAGTCGGACTCCGCCTCCCTTCTTTGGAAATATCGCGTGCAATACGCGCCGTCGCCGTCGCCGCCGCGTCCGCATGGCCACCGTTCGCCGGTCCGGCCGCAAGCAGCGGCCGCCGGCGCCCCTCTCTCTCTCGCCCCTCGCAGCTCCCTTTTCTGCAACACAAAACACCAACGGGGGGCGTAAATTCCTAGCAAAGGCGGGGGTGAGTGGAAGCGAGCAATGAGTTCAAATGAGTTATAGTAAAACTTTACTATTTTATTCAATTGTTTATTTATCATTGTAAATGCCACAAATAGTAAAACGAGTGTATATTATGGGAAGAAAGAAAACACGGAATGCGATTACAGGTCATGTTATTTTAGAATAAATGTGTACTAATTTTATATTCGCATTCTAATATATAAACGCTACTCACATTCCTATGTTATATGCATTTACACAATAAATTTTACAATTATTGAACGTTCAAAAGAATTATGGAGTGGCTTTACCAAAGTTACTATATATACACCATATGAATAATTTGAATTCAAATTTTGATTGTTCATGTAGTCTTCTTAATTAGTTAAAAATAAATTTTTTCTCTAAATCATTTTAGCGCACACAACGCACGAACGAAATGATCAAAAATTTATTTTCATAGCGAATTAAAAATATAATTCTTGCTAATTAAAATCAGATTGCTCAAAAGTATGTCAACACTATGTGACTCAACGCAATATGAAATAAAAAAATTGGAATCTTAACTACACTTATGCATGTTAAATTTCTTGAACTATTTCCAAGTATCGCACATAAGAGTTAGGATCAAGCTCCAAAAATATCGATAAGATATCGATCATAATTCTCGGCACCGTTACATATTTTTCAGATGTTGCAAGTGAAAGCAGGAATGTGCGCTATGCATCGTACAAGGAGGGATATCGTGAAAAAAAACAAACTGAAGAATGCGATGACAGGGCGAAGGAGATCCGTTGATCGCCCACCCTCCAGATTTTGATGTCCCTGCCGATAAAATAATTTATTCTCTTGGACGTTCTCAATTGATTCATTCTAGTGCACCTTCATTCAAAATGAATATATCTGGGTTGCCCTCACTCGAACTTGCTAACAAACCACTTGACGGAACAACAGACGCCACAAGGCGGTTATATTTTATATTTATTTATTATTATTTATTTATTTATTTATTTATTTATTATTTAAATTTATTTATTTATTTATTTATTTATTATTTATTTATTATTTATTTATTTATTTATTTATTTATTATTTATTATTTATTTATTTATTTATTTATTTATTAATTATTTATTATTATGTATTTATTTATTTATTTATTTATTTATTTATTTATTTATTTATTTATTTATTTTATTTTATTTTATTTACGTCAAAAGCAGTAAAAAATTGTGTGTCGTGCTATGAAGAGAAGTTAATTTGAAGTTACATTTATGTCCAGAAGGAAAACAAGAGGCCATCTCAGCATTTGCTTAAGGATCAGGGAAACTGGACAAAAGTCTGATCGAGATGAGGATCGTTGACACAGAAGCTGTACAATACTTGTTAGAGGTTCTTTAGAATTATACAATCCAAATGGTATTTAATATTAACCGCGACACTAAATGTCGCTGTTAAAATTAATATTACACTCCTTTTAGATTATCGGTATAGTGTCCAATTGTACAGAAACAGTTGTGCAGCAGAAAATATTTTACTTGAGACTGAAACTTTTGAATGGAAGTTAATCGTTTAATGTCATCTGGCAAGGTGTTTATCTACCCCGGCCGCATGCCCGGCGCGCGGCGTCGCCCGTGCTGCCCGCCCCGGCCTCTGGAGACGAGGTTGGTGATTGAGGCGTCGGCCACTAACAGCCGAGAGGTGTCAGTTTACAGTGGAGAGGCGAAGTGTGAGAGCCGCGATGTTCCTCATTATATGATTAGCTACGTGCGCTGTGCAGTACGACGTAAGGCGAGTCAAAGGAAGCCACAAGTGCGGGTTTATGAACAACTGGTTGAGAAAGGGACGCCGTTATTAACGAGTAGTGAAGATGGTTTTCTGACGAGACGAGGGTAACATGCAGGATATGAGGTTGAAGTGCTTCTTCGAAACTTACTTTCAACTTGCATTTAAAGTGTTTGTAATTAGATTGCAGCGTGCATTTTTTATTGCATGCAAATAGAATCATGACTGGAAGAATTTCCCATTAAAAACAACAATTAAGAGTCGACAATTAAAATTAATGGCCAGAGGTAAATGCTGCTTACGTGACAATTCTAATGATAATACGTACGAAACATTATGAACAAAACAATACTATAAACATTCCATTTCTTCAGTTTGTTCATAGAAGACAATAGGCAAAATAGTTATTACCATAAGATCATTGGAAGTAAATGTCTGGTGAGAGATTTCTTAAACTTTTATATAGTTTCGACATGTCTGTTTGACTGATTGATTAGTGATTCTGGGCGCGTCAACTGCTAAGGTAATTATTTTTTTAAGTGTAGAGCAAATTTTTTCCTCTGGAGGTGGCGGTGATGTTCTCTCATAGGATGGTGGTAAGATCCGGCGCCGAACTACCATCGGCTAACCAGGTTCCCCAACCAGGTATCTCCCACTAGCGGGACACCGCCCCAGGCAGGACAAGGACTGCGCTCCCGACTGGTCGCCCGGCATTTATGGTAGTGTAGTGTGTGTACGTATGGGGTGAGGATAGGACAAGGAAAGGAAGGAAATATCGCGCGCTGTCCATGGCCCATTTGTTATGGTACTGCTCCGATATTCGCAAGGTATTAATCGGAGAAAGCACGTAAAACTACCCATTAGAGCAACCGGACGCTAAAATTCTATTCCAATGAGCGACTGAACTCGACCTAAGTAGTGTCGAAACTTCTGCCACCGCCGGAAATCGAACCTAGAACCTCCCCGTCCGAGGCACTGCAGTGACATCAGTTGAAGTGCTGAGCCACCTCTCCGGTCATGTCTTCTTAATCAACATAAAATCAATGAGATAAAAATTTATTGAAAGTGATAAATAGTACGATTTGAAAACTTTAAACAAAACTACACAAATTCAGGTAAACTACTTGATTAAAGTAAGACATATGAATAAGAAGGCGCAGTAATTATTCGACTTTAGTTCGTGAATTTAAAGCAATGTTCCAAAAGACAGGTCACCAAATTTATTTGTATAGAGAGATATTAAGAAACATTCTCTGTTTTCGTAAATGTGAAGTTTCTGATCTGTTACAAGCTATATTTCTATTGCAGATTTACCACACAAAATTCCTTTCTCCGATTTTATCAGCTGCAACTAATCTTTTTATACTATGCATTCAGACTACAAAAGCACAGAATGCAAAAAGCACATAAAACTGATGACACTTTGGAACGAATTAAAATAGTCGTTAGAGAACCGACTAAAATTGATCCTAAAGTTTTGCTGACATATTGCATTTCAGAGACGCTATTAATAATAATAATAATAATAATAATAATAATAATTATTATTATCGTTTTGTAGGGAGTTTCTCGCTTGGGGTTCAAGGTTTGAGGGGGAATTAGGGCTACCAGATTCATAGCTTTACATGATTTGCATCGTGTGAACAATCAAGCAGGTATTAAGAATGAATGACCTTTGAGCTTTTGGAATAATTTTGTGAGGAAAACACCGAATATTGCCAAATAATACCTCAGTTTTGTTAATAAGGCTATTTGCGTAGTTAATAGTTGTTATGACATGGTTGCTATGAACGGACTCAATTTGTATATTTCTTTATATTCTATTGAGAGGCGATTGAATTTTGAAATTTTACCGGTTTCGACTTTATTGATGTAATTTGCAGGATTTGTAACGATGATGAATGCCTTCCTTTCCATTAAGTTATGTAGTAGAATGAACGATTTATTTGCCGAGATTTTTTTATAATTTTGTTTTGGAAGTCATAGTACATTTTGAACCGATTTCTTGCTATAACGTGTTTGGCTTCGTATTCATACTGAATGATAATTTAGCCTTTTGGCAGAAGACAATGTTTGGTTGCCAGTACTTTGTGTACGATATTTCCTGTCAGATTGTTCCGATTTAGATACTGTGTTTTGTCCAGATTTGTGCCAATGATCAGATGATCTGTCTCTGATGATAGATGACATACTTTTCATTCGTCTTTAACATCCAGGTTTTCTACAAATTTTCTGTTCAAATACCCCGGTTCTGTTTTGCTTGAATGAAGCCTTCAGCCTCTCCATAAATAGAGACCAGTCCCTGAGCGTTGTACCCGGTAATATCAAGAGCGCGAGAAAATCTACCTTCGAGAGGTTTGGGCTTCTCGTATATCTGTAATCTTTCCTTGACTGACGTATTAACATGGTTGCTATGATTTATGGGCGTGTAACCTCTGCCACACAATACTATTGCTTTATGTAGAGGCGACAGTTCACATTGAGTTATGAAGTATGTATCACACCTGTTACCTGATTTCGCATAATGCTGTTAGATCCTCGATTAAGTGTGTTCCTTGGAATATAGAGGCGTTTAATTGCTAATTAAGAGTGATGCATTCTGTATTTAGTGAGAACAGTGCATTGGACCTGTTTAGATTATCAAGATGTGTTTGTGACCAATTAACAATTTCGAAGGTATAAATCAACTCTGAGACAACAGTAATTTATAGCTTTACTTTGTTCTTGAAAATCAGCTCCATTTCAATAACACTGCGGACACAGGGCTTATAATTACTGCTGATTATCTCTGTGATAAACCATAAGGTTTTGGCTGAAACCAAAATGCTTGTAATGGCCATACGGATGCAACTGTTCTATTGGACTAGAATCTGCTAATGGTTTATTGAGGTTGAGGATTCAATTTTTCCCCCTTTGACATAGAGCGTACCGACTTCATGTGTCATCCAGTTGGTAGCACCACCTTGCTACAGAGCGCGCACTCATGAGCTGAGGTAGAGTAGACAAAAGAGTCCTCAGAGCCACTTCAATTCTTCGAAGAGAGTCCTACCTGACCTCTCTGAGAATAGTCTATATTTCTCTCTAGTTTGGGGAAGAAGCACGCTCTGCGTGTCAACCGTTTTCCCACCTATTTTTTAAACGCAGTGACATACGATCTCTCTCTTTCTCTCAAAAGCAGATGAACACCCTTATATCCCTGCCAATGGATAGAAGAAAGACATTCTTTAGCCTGGTGCGAAAGAACCTTACAAGTACTTTAAGTCACGTCGGCCACGTGATTAGTGCAATTCGATTACGGAGTAGCCGATTGATACTGCAGTACACGACAGTTCGCCGGCCGTAACTGCGAATCCTGCCACGGCAGCGACGCTGACTCCACAAAATTTCTATCTCCAACACTTCCATTGACTTCGAGGTCAGTGCAGTGGCACAATTTCTACCTAGTTTTAATTGTGTAAGCTTTGCGTTATATAAATCATTTCCACCGTAGATTGCAGTACCCCGCGTAAATGGGCAAATATTGCCTGATTTCTACTGATGACGCGGTTTTTACAATCCCAATGGATTGACTTCATTTAATAATACAATTAACATTAATATTATGATATTAACATTTATTAATGATGTTGATATTTTTTATTAATATATGTATAGTATTCTATATTTATGAAATACTTTTTTTCAATGAAGATACCTGATTTCTTAAATATAATGAAATACATATATCCTAATACTTCAATAAATTAGAGTCGAAGTACTAAAGATAATAATATTACTGTTCTTATAAAAATATTAAGTTAACGCAACAACTACGAAAAAAATATTGTAGCAAATATTTATTAATAACTGTGACTGTCTGCGATGACACTCCTTTAACACAAATTTATGAAGGATGATCATATAGGATATATTATGGCGAAGAAGAAAGACGCTGAAAAAAACTCTAGCAATAATTATTGATTCCCTAACGAATATGAGAATATTATTTTAATACTATTAACATATTCAGTTGAGATAAAGCTACTCATACAAAGAAGTAAACTGTAAAATGTGACGTATGTAGGTGCTGTGTATATGATTTGTAAAAAGTTTCTTCTATTACTTTCTGCATCATATAATTTCCTGAATTCTCGCGATTTTATTGTAAAAATTGAGCAACTCAAGTAAGATAGAAATCTGATTTTTTTAATATTATTACTAGTGATTTAAGGATATGCTTCCATAAGATATTTTTCAAATAGGATGTCTCCATCGAACGTTAAAAACAGACCGAGTCACAATAAAAATGTGATGCCATGGGAACGACATCTGCCGATTAGTTGTTTTCCTGGCTTACGATCCCACTTCGCAGTTTGAATGCAGGTTAGTCATTGAAATTGAATTTGTAAACCGAAAAGGATTTCCTTAGTTAATTTTGTGTGGCGACTCTACAGAAAAAAATAGATATCTTTGCAAACCTTTTAAATAAACTTCAATTACTCTATAGGCTCCTTTAAGCAAATCATTTTTGACATAAGTTACGGCAGTTTCAATTTAGATATAAAAACATAAAGTAAATAAAAATTAGTAAAGAATCACGTAACTGATACTCAATTGATTGTTAATTCTTCACAATATTCGAAGACACCTGGGAACACAGAGAACCTATCTCCATCAATACACACGCTGTGGAATTCTCAAAACGCAGTGAGTTTAAACGACATTAAGGAAGGATAAAAGAAGAGAAAATAATTGTATTTCCCGAAGAGACATAGCACCAGCGACAACAATCGAAAATTGCTGAACTTTTCAACAAGTGCTCCTTCAAATATCAAAACTACACCCTTTTATAATTCAACATTCAACACTCAATACAAAATGCCAGATTCTATTATATAAATCTATAATCCTATCCACACTTTGCTTGCCCAGTGTCGGGAAACGCTGCTTCTATCACCATACAAAAAATGCAAATAGTCCAAAATAAAGTCCTTAGGAAGTCAATTAAAGCCCCGTGGTTTATATCTAACCATCAAATTCGCAAAGAAATCCAAATGGAAACCGCCCTAGAACATATACAAAGAGTAGAAAATAATTTCTATTCTTCCCTCCCCTCATCTCATCCCGCTCTGAAATTCCACCTAGGCCGAACAGCAAACATCAAATCAAATCTAAATTTCCCAAACATATGCTTAAACCTCCCTAAACTAATAATATCATGTCGGATCTCTTTAGAATCTTTCACGTTTTTCTTCCTATTGCTCGACAGGGTAATGCTAAGATTTTATTTCCCCCCCCAAAAAAAATCAAGATTAAATTTCAGTAGCTTCTAGAAGAAAACGAATGAATTAAATGAGCCAGAGTATTTAACCTCAATTTGTCAAGAAATGCTCAAATCCCAAAAACAGTCCGATGCATGTAAAACCGAAACCCCTCAAAACATCTTAGGTCGAATGCGAAGAAATAAATTGAAAAAAGTGCTTTTTCAGGATCTGCGCAAAATCCTCTCCTACAGAGCCACGGACCCAGTTTTGAAAAACTATTTTTTAAATCAAAGAAATTTTTGATATGAAACGAAACTCAAGATTAGAACTTAAAAAAAAGTTCTACTACTCATTACAATGAATTACTATTTTGAGAATCTTCATTTCGTCTCGCCATTTTTGACGGGTTACCTCTAATTATTCATGAATACATGCTTGCTCGCAGTCATCCAGTCAAAACGAAAAACAAGCGGTAGTTTGTTTCTAAAGGGAAACTATCACTCTGTTCCTCAAATAAAATCATTGTGATCGTTCCCTGCTGTCGTGCTCAAATGAAAGGCCAAGTTAAACAGATATTTATTTAGTCATGGGCTTGTAAGTTCCA
This sequence comes from Gryllus bimaculatus, assembly GCA_017312745.1. Lineage (NCBI taxonomy): Eukaryota > Metazoa > Arthropoda > Insecta > Orthoptera > Gryllidae > Gryllus > Gryllus bimaculatus. Next base: position 458,801 of record BOPP01000326.1, on the reverse strand, counting down.
CATATATGTAGAAAATCGAGATGTATATTTATTTCTTACCAACTTCAAAAATTGTTTTAAAACATTTTCCGACTTCTCGCCTGTAATCTTTATGTTAAATAGAAGGGAAAACACTTCTCGTGTACTTTATTTTTTCTCCTACTACGTACATTGGTAGTGAAGAGAAAGTATTGTAATGCTCTATTAGAAGGTTGCGAATATTCGTTAGACAATTTTTTCGGCCCCTTTCTACAACAACAATATTGAAAACAAATTTTATTCCCTTTATGAATTTAGTTCTAAAAATTAAAGCTTTAAAAAAGGTCGTGTGTAATTTTGTAAATAAAAGCAATTTATTAAACTTTTTCTTACAAATAACACCGCTACATTTTTTATAGAATTTCTGAATGTTCGAAAAGATGTAAAAGTTATAAACAATGCGATAAAATATATGATGTAGCATCATCAGTTAATGTTTCATCAATGAAATTCCGAGTAGCTAATTTAAATGTAATTACTTATATTCACAGTTACTCATTCGATTCATTTACATGTTTGCACATGTGTCCATGTCCTAAAAAAAGTCACAAAATTTCATAGACATACGATATGTTGTTCAGAAGATACGATGATATACGAGACTGATACGAGTGAAAAGCACGTGTTTGTTAAAATTTTCAGTAATTATATATTTACTTGTTTATAATGTTTGTAAATCTGTAAAAATGTTTTAAAATATAATCACTATAGTGGCAAAAGCGACTGTTAGAGGAGGATGGTTATAAGGGTCAACCAATGACAAAGATAGAGCTCCATATAATTCCATACTGCAATCAAAGATTGCGGTGGTCTATAGTGCGATTGTTCATTTGCCTAAGCGCAACGCGCATTGTGGTGTCAGGCGCAAGTGCACTTGGCATTAGTACAGTCCAGTTCTGTGCATTCACAAAGAAGTGAATACGAATTCGCACTTCCACGTCTTGTTACGAGCAGACCTAACATCCAGGTTATTAAATGGTACGATTGTGCTCTTTAAGCTTCATCCTCCCATTATTATTTTCCCCTAGCAATCATTAATTATATCGAAACATAAATTAGCATCTAATTGTTTACACCACAAAAAATCGACTTATTTTTAAATTTATGAATACGCATTTCAATTCTAAACATTTTAAGAAAAATGTATTATACATTACTGATCAATAATTTAACTAGCTGAGGCTGTTGACACAGAAATTTCAAGGATGTTGAAAATAATGTGCTGTATGTAGCAATGTGGGATTAAATAAATCTTACATCTTCGGGTAAGTCTTACATTTTTTAGAAGTTAAAGGGCAGCGACAGACATGTGAATTCTTTATTTAGATTTCTTTGTATGCAACTATACAGTAAATCTTAATTCTTCAATAAATATTCGTAAAAACGACACTCTTCTGGAGCGATATTCAATTCATATTGTATTATACTGTTCTGAGTGTGTAAACCAGTACATATAATCTGGGACAAAATACGAGTTCTATATCATCAATGAAATTATATCAGTAACCAATGTGATATACTACAAGTTTCTTGACGAAATAGAATTTAACAAATGAAAACCTAACTTCGAAAAATGAAAACGCACTTCATTTTTTTTAAAATCGCATATACTTTTAGTCTTTCTAGTTGGCAACGACTTCGCGGGGAAAATATTAAATAAAGTACAACTTCCTCCCTTAGAAATCGGTTAAAAATTTAAGCAACTTAGAACCTTCTTATGGAAAACTACGGAGTCGGTACATTTTTTCTCTGGCAGAGAGAAGTATCCCTACAATTGATAGAATAGAACCCACTGAATGAAGTTAAAAATATTACGTCAATTGATGTAGGAATATAATAATAGATTTTATTACATTGTCTGAAACATGGTCTTAATCATCCAATGACAACTACATTCAGTGACGTTCTGTATGAGAGGGAAACCTCGCTCCTATATTGGTCGATTGCTCGTTCCGAACCTTGCATTTGGCACCTGTAGTGGAAAGAGAGGCGATGCCAAGAAATCCGGAGTTCAGGGAGTACCTGGTCCCCGGGCGAGAGAGCCGCGGTAGTGTGTAAAGGGTCCGTCAGAGCGCAGCAGCGGCGGCGGCTCTCGCGCGTCGTGGGGGTGGCGTCGGCGGCGCGCGGAGCTTGGCGCGCTGGCGTACAGATGGCAGGCCGACGAGTGCGGCCCGGCACGGAGTGGCGGAGGACGGCCTGTCTCCCCGCACGCAAAGCAGCCGGCGCGGGTTCGAGCAGCGAAGTCCGCCCTCACGCAATGCCAAAGAAATGATTTGCTTTCGGGGGAGTTCTTCATACGAACATTCGCGATTCAACTGACGGAGATCTTTTCACGAAACTTTTATACGGAATTTCGCCCCATTTTACTTTCTAAAGAGGCCCATACACCAACAAACGCAGCTCGCTAACCATGTTCTTCCAGCTCATTATCAGGTAAATGTTTCAACAATGGAGGAGGTAGTGCTGGCGACAAATTTACAAGAGGTGTGATCCTGACTTGCGAGCAGCGATCGCAGCATATTCATTTATACTAAATGCAGCTTTTTTTACCATCCGCAACAGCTAAAATAATACAATTCAACAACTATTTACATGATATTATGGTTCTTACATATTTTGAAACATTAAAAAATGTAGGAATGTCGTTATTCCCATGCCTCTTCTGACCTGTGCGCCTGCATATATAATATCTTCCTGTTGTGTGCTCATAGATTGGGTGCATTTTTTTACCCAAATACTTTAAATTGCTCGTTAAAAATTTCGGGCATTATTATTAACTGTACAATTTTAATTCGTGAATTAAATAACATCCGCAATACATGAATATTTATAGGTTTCGTCACTCTTAAATCAGTAAATTGAAAGCTAACAATATATCTATTCTACAGATGACATAAATTTGTACCGTAAATTGGGGTGATTTTGATATCTCCTTGACACTGGCTGTGTGCTGAAGCAGCTACTACTTGTGACTTGATACATTTATTGTGCAGCAGTTGGCTCTTCTGGATGCCAATAAGCGCCAATAGACATTACTGTTTCATAAGTTTTATAACTGTGACTGTGTTTTGTTTTAAAATTAGAGTAGTATATTTTGAAAAAAATCGTGCGTCAGATAATTTTCAAGCTGGGACGCATATATTTTATTGAATTATCTAACAAGTCAGGAGTATTTAGATCTCTTTGGGAGACAAATAGGGAATAATAGAATATTCTAACTTAAAATATCATCTCAAAAATACATCTCAAAATATCAGAGAGATTGTGAGAGGGGTGACTTTGATTTGTATTGTTTGTCAAATAAATCATGTCAGGCGGTATAAAACGATCTATTACATGTTACATTATTTAATATAAAACAACTTTCGTTGCACCTTTCAATTCTTCCAAAGCTATGGCCAAACTTCTTGATGCTCAATTAGACCACTATGTTGAATACGTTATACAGGACTCTCTGATTACATATTTGAAAAATAAAAGACTTGCTGAAGTTGGTGCTAAGGAAGTAAGAAAGAGGAAGAGACTTGCCGTTCAACCAGGATAAAGTATTGCTTCTGCCAAAATCAGTGAAACATGAGACGAATGATGATGTTCCGTAAACTAATGGAGAATTGCCATCACCTGACGAGCTCTCGCATAGCAGTGCGCAATACACACATGATATATCATTGTCAACACCAACTTCACAAGCACTTAAGCCGGGAGTGTACGGCTTGTTGAAGGTGGTGTCAGGAAAGCGGAAATGCACAACCTACAGATATGTCCGTGTGATCCGTAAAATACTGAATGAGTGGGAATATAGACAAATTGGTTTGAAGGGCACGGATACCATTCATCATATATAAAAGCCTGTGGAAAACCAGATCTTTGACGTTGATTTTGAGGACTTTTGGCCACTTTCCTTCTCCTAGACTAACAAAATGACGGAACAATGACTTACTAATTTAATGGTTCCATAGATGTGTAAAGGAATTCTAGTTAAGACATTACTTACTTAAAAGATGTATCCTTTCTAGAAATGATCATTAAAATAATCACAATATAAAAGTAATTTATTGTTGACTTATTTCAATCGTAGAAGTTCAGCCATCCCTATCAATGTTACCCCCCTATATTTAAGACTAAATAAAAAGAAATCTGTCTGTCCAATTTCAAGAAGATTGAAGTTGACACTATTATTACTAAAATATGCATTTTAATGACCTTCAATTATGGGTGTCAAAGTTACCCCCAAGGGTGACTTAGATAGGGCAGTTTCAAACATAAGTTAAAGATGTGAATCATGTTATCTATATCATTTTGTTACGTAAAGTATCCTTTAACATCCACGCATCTGCTGCAATTGTCAAATATGCAACTTTCAAAACCGAAGATGTAGTTTTTTCAAAAACAAATGTAAAAGTTATCAAAGTAACCTCATTCTACGGTATTTATCGTAAAACTTCTCAAACACCAAAATAATGTTTTTGTCAGCTAGACCCATCCTTAAAGTTCTTTCTTGATATGTAGCACAATAAAAATTCGTATTTTATTGTTACTTATTAGATTAATTATATTTTAAAGTTACAATGATCTTTCAAAAGCTCTTGATCATGTGTAGCTCTAGTTACCTTCTATGTAGCACCACTGTTAAACGTACGGTCGGATTGAAAGCTTGTAACAGAGTGACACAACTTTTAAACGTGATTGTAATGTTAAAAATAAATTAACTACCTTAAGATACAAATTTTGATTGTTCTTAATTTCAGGGAAAGATATTTCATTTATATATAAAAAACGGACAATAATTCGAAACAATTTTAATATAAACATTCTATCGTTCCAGAATGTTAACAACAATCATTTATCTGTGCTCCGACATCATCAGCATATTATTAGTTAATGTGATTTTAAAATATCTCTAAAATAAAAATATTTTATTTTATAGATCAATATAAGATGAATAAATGATACATTAAGAATTATTGATAAAGATACACGATTTTAGAGCAAATATGCATGCTTATATACATTAATATATAATCATGCAAATATAATTGATATATAATTAACTGGTGCTCAGAGTATTTCCAACTGAGAAAACTCGCTTGTACACGATAATTAAGACGTTTAGGTTTGTTTTGCTTTAAAACAAACATTAAATAGCACATGATCTTTCTGCCCTTTGCGGCATATCTCTATCAGCACTCGAACTTACGTCGAATATATCCAATTTATAGTCTTTATGTTATTTTTAAAAAAGTTCCCAGTTGATCAGTCTATTAACCACAGAAAAATTAGTTTAATCAAACCAATCAACTGATACTTGAAACAAAAAATGCTGAGATCATACATGACAAGCTTGTAATTCTTCCGCGCACAGATGCAGAGAAAAAGGAACTGCATTCTGACGCAAGAGCTTTTTTCTTTCAAAAACAAGTTAATTGCAGGGAAGTGGGAAAATACAACGGCACAAAAGAAATGAAACATCTACTGTTTTACGAGTCACATGCGAATGAATTAACTGACACGCACGCTGAAAAAATCACACTTGAAGCCAAGAAATGGTTTTCAGGCTATGGCGAGAAAGGCCTTAAGGGAAATGGGTAGATTACTTACGTAGACATGATTAAATACTGAAACCTATCTTTGAAATAATGACTTCTCCTTTACCAGTAAGTAGTTAATAGAATGGTATGTTATAATAATTACTGTTGCACAAAAAAATGAGTTCGTTGGTTCACGATGCACGAAATGGTGCACAACTGTAATTATTAACAACATTGTTTCGTAAAAGATTTAATTTTAAATTTCCTGCGCTGTTAACATAGCAACTTTCAAATCCTCATATTCATTCTACTGTATTTTCAAAAATATAATATTACAGGATGCCCAAATAATGTATTTATTCCTCCACGTAATATAGATGTAGTATAATAAGAAGTGAGTAGAAACAATGTATTTGCAATTTTGAATGCGAAAATATTATTTTTTTTAACTAAAACTTTGTACTAGTTTGAGTTTGTACTAGATACAAACTCAGTAGAATGAAGTTCATATTTCATAAAAATGTAGATGCGAGATATTGTTTCTCACGCTAATAATGGTACCTTTATCGCATTTTAGATTGTAATGATACAGTGGTGATTGAAACGGTCCGAAAAATACTTTAGCGCCATTATAAGAAAGAACAAAATGTAAAATTTCTAGGTTCTGTGAAAGTCGTAAGGAAATATCATATTTCCTCACAGTCAGTATATCAAGAGTGTATCTGGGCAACGCTGCCGTCGCCATCCGCATGCAGGAGACCCACTGCCGCCGCGGCGCGGGGGCAACTGCCGAGGACGCGTTCCGGTTAGTTAGCGACGCCACCCGGAGGACGACGGCAGCGGGCACCGCGGCGGCAAAGGTGACGATGGAGGCGAAGGCGGATGCGGTACAGGCGAAAGAGAAGGCGGAGGCGGAATGCTTCGGTGGAATCGGAGGAGGGGACGCGGGCGAAGGAGGAGGCGCCGGCGGCGCGCAGTTGGCAGCACAGTGATAGGCGCTATCTGAGGCCGCCAGACTCACCAGCACCTTATCTGCAAGGGGACGGCGCGTGTGCATTTTTACGAAGAGCGACGGGGCCCTGCGGGGGCCGCAGGGAGTGGGGAGGAAGAGAAGGAAAGCCGTTTCTCCTGTTTTTCGAAAAAATGAGTACAAAGTATAAGCAGGAGATATCGGGCACGCTGCCGCGTT
>BOPP01000326.1:423564-451733 GCA_017312745.1 Gryllus bimaculatus | reverse complement strand
GGGCGGGGCGCGGGCGGGGCGCGGGCGACCGACTGTGCTTCTGGAGACATCGCTCCTTCGCCCAGTGTTGGACTGCAAGTGAATTGCTGAGCTAGGAACTCCGATGAAAAGTTTCATCTGTCAATTTATTCCTTTGGTCATGTCTGATGGAAAATACCGCCGTAGTAAAACGCGAACTTCACAGGAGTTGCTAAGATCTTTGCGGTCAAAAATTCACAAGAAGATATATTATCGCTAGGATGGCGTGTAAAACTATATTTCAGATTCTAGAAATAATTTCAAAAAAAATTCTTTTAATGCGTACAGTGAACCCCCTAAAAATTGGAATTTTTTCCAATTTTAATAATACAAGAACAATCTGTCTTTCACGCATGCTTTCAGAATTATTATTCATGTCTATGCGAATCATGATGGATTTAGCAGTCTAAATAACTTCTTACATAAATTTGGATATAAAATGCAATTCAAAATCATATCTAAGAAAAAATCACTCGAAAAGACAGGAGTTTATTAATTGTCTCATGAGAAGTTATAGGTTATAGGAGGCAAGGAGAGACAATTAAATTCTAGAGTAACACATAAATTCTGGACAATTGTATTTCTTTGGGAAAAGGGGCGACATTGTGCTCAATGGTGACTCATCTCCTCACAACAAACCGGAGTTTGTAAAAACACTTCTTGTAAATCGACTTTGCCTATTAGGCGCGTTGCGAAGTAACTTGCTTCCAATCGGCCACGTATTGCTGCATCGTTACCTTTTACTTGTATTGTCTAGTTCAAACGTGGACGCTTGTAACTTAGTACACGTGCAAGCACACTCGTATCGTAATTCAGTCGTAGTTACACGCAGTTAAGCTCACGTCCATGTTCTCTTTCGCACACACTTCGCAGGATTGAAGTGGTTGCAGAGTCGACTCATGCATGAGGGATGCGTTGACTGTCGTGAAGAAACACGCTCGTAAAAGGGCGAACGTTGGGTCGCCTTCAAAAAATACGAGGGAGGAATAAGCACGGCGACGCCGGTTGCAAAAGAACTACGACTCCATCTGTGTCTTGCCCCCCCCGTTTCGCGAACTCCCTTTAAACTCTTCTAAGGCTGCATATGTTCATAAACCGTGCCAAGAAAACTGAATAAGATGGTCAGACTTCGCAAATATTCTATCAATATGCTAGAAATTTTAAATGTTTTGAATCTTTACAGAATTATCAACGATCACAAAGAGATGGTACATGAACCCTATATAACATGATATGCCACGAGGGAGATCATGTGGATTATAATTATTATTTACTAGTACTATTATTATTATTATTATTATTATTATTATTATTATTATTATTATTATTCAATTTTATTGCTGCTGACATGGATACTGTATACCAGAGACTCCTAATTCGCAACCTTTTTTCATTAATCGATCCCTTTAAAAATAATGTTTGATTGCTTGAATCATCAACCCCCCGATTATATTTTCTTTATAATATACAGCATCTATAATTAAACCCAAAGGATTGCAAATAAATGCCTTAAACATAACAATTTTGTGCTCCAATATTTTTGTAAACATCTCGATTTTTCATTCATCGAAGATGGTTTCGCTTTCAGTAGTTGAGTAGTCATTAAAATGCAATGGTTCAAACATTTTTAGCGTTTTTTAAAACTGGCCATAACATTTCTCCAGTACGGACAGTACTTTCCTGGGCGATGTAGTATCATTGTCAATGCATAGTTATAAGTTCTTGAGTTTTCTAAACATCCTAATTCCTAAGAATGAAAGACAGACACGAAAGAAGGGGAGCGAATTTATAATTTATTATTACACGTTTTGTTTTATATCACAAAAGAGGGAAGTTCATAATAATATTTTGTAATCAATGGGATCCTAATTTTAATAATAAGGTGCCGGTTCATATTCGGCTATTGATTCCCAATCGACCTCTTGCTCACTATTGATTCCCTGCAAAATTATATCGACTTCCAGGGGTTTTTTAACGACCCCGTTGGTTACCACTACTGTGTACCGTTTCTAACACTTGAGCCGGTACTTTACTCGACGTTTGTTTTGTCGAGAATTCCACAGACTCCAAATTAACTACCATATTCATTTTTTACATAACAACCCATTTCCTGTTTATTTCCGAGACAATGGGATAGTTGTAAATGCCTGATTGGAAATAGAGTGCATTATCAAATCAAAAACGTCATTGACATACTTCCTTCTCATCTGTCAAAACCCTTTTCTACAGAATACAATTATTTTCAGCATTATGTTCTTTCATAATTTGCGAGCGATTTACAAAATTGCAAAACTTGCTTCTCCTTTTATCCACTGTGAACACGGTCAAACGATTAGCAAATGACAAACAATCGCTAATCTGTATGTAAGCACCTTTCCTTGCCACGTGGCACACTGACTCACACATGCTAGAGTTACCAACTAACGGTGCATCACGTTCCAGGAATGGGTTGGCATGTTGAAATCTAAGTCCTCCAAGTGCGCTATCAAGAGGATTCACAAATGAAACAATCAGCTCAAAGCTAATGGAACCTGTTCATTTATGTATTTAATACGATGATACTATAATAAGTATTTCAGCCATTTGAATCCATCAGATAACATAATACAGTTCAAGGTGCCCTCAAAGTGTTACTTTGTGAGAATTATAATTAGTAAATAAATATATTGCCAAGACATTCATTTTAAGATAACTTCTACGATCTACTAGGCAGTTAACAACCAAGATTAACAAAGATCCTATCAGCATTTATCAAATTCGACAAATCACTCGAAAACTAAATTAATTTACGGTAATTCAAAGTGTTAACTAGTGATCAGTAAAAATGTACATTTCTAACTAGAACACCAAGCTTTCATCACAAAAGGAGGGCTTTTTGCCCACTCGTGATTGCGCTTCTCCCCTAGAACGCAAACGGAAAACTGTTTTCTTTTTACGGTTTTCAAAGTTATGAATAAACATTTAAGATCGTGGAGCAAACTGATTTCCCCAAAACACTCCTGTATGATAAAATGATTGTTGGTATATTAAATTTGTCTTGAATGTTAGTTTTTGATTAATGGATGTCAGTCTACGAAAAAAATTAGTCAATTTCATCCATTGCCTTTACTTCCTTTTTGTTCCGTTTGTTATAGAAACTTAAGCAACATGAGAAGAACGATACCAAAATCAAGAAATTCAATATTTTATACAAATCGTCTTCAAAATAAAGATGTTAAAAGTAACTATAATGATCAGCGTATGTATTGGAGAAAAAATCCAAATTACTGTCTGTATCTTCTCTCAAATGCGTTTGGTATCATTGCGACAAAAGAAGGAAAAATCATAATTATGCATGTACAAAGTAAGACAGTACAGTTGGTCATCTTAAAACAAGAGTTAAGAGCAATCTGATGGTTATTTTCTAATCGTATATGAAATATCTTCATTGTAAACATTACATGAGTTTGTAATTGATATGAAGAGATACGTAGAGAGCTTAATACAAAATGTAAGCAATTATTTCTATTATCTACCTCTTGGTAATAGTGGTCTTAACTTAGAAAAATTCTTGTTTGTACTACTGATTCTATCAAATTGGGCTCTGGAACAAAATTTATGTTTCTCACGTTCTGCACAGCAAGGACGACTGAGTATTTCCGTTTCTTCCCATGCATGTGACCTGCGCGTTTGTGACGTGTTTGCTTAGCCATACGGTCTACGATAAGGCCAAGATATGAAATCGGTTGAGTGAAAAAATGAACTACAAGCATACGGGTCGACCTCTTATCGTAGAAGGAGGGCGGTGCTGTCGTAAAGCAGAACTGGGGATGTCAAGTACGCACCTTCCAGGCCTTTAAGAATGGAAATATCAGGGGTTACAGGTTCTACATTCACTCGTTAACATATAAGTGTTTATTTCGTTTTTTCGGCATTCTGGGCTCTCCCATACTACAACTATCAAAAATTAGAAACTGTCATATATTCCAGTCACAAAAGTCCTAAATATTCACTTCATTCCTAAATTTTACGGTATTCCAAATAATAAGATAATATTAGAGTGTCACATTGCACACATAATTATATATTTAATAGTTAAAAACATATAAGCGACGTCTTTCCAGTATTAAACTACTAAAGAACGCAATAAGCAATATTTCGGTAATGAAACCTTTTTCAAATATTTCAGAGAGAACTCGGAGGTAATTACAATGGTTTAATGATGAAAATACGTTGAAAAGCTAACATTATCGGTTTCATAACAGTAATGATTCATACAGATCTTAAAGCTTGTTGTAAGCTATGAAGGGGCTTTAAAAAATCTTAAGTTATAATGAATACATAAAGATAAGGATTTAAAGAAATATAAATATATTCTAAATTGTCTACAGAATTAATTTTTAATCCGTATTTCAAACTTTGAAGAGTATTCTGTGGGAATAAAAAAACGGTCTGCCAAAGTTAACTTGAAAACGAACGTAAACTTTCTGTAGTCCTCAAATATTAAAAGAATAATGTATTATCCTAAAATTTCACGAATGACGGAAGCATTCATAGCAAAAATAGGGAATAGGTTTATCCTTGCTGTTAACGATGATCGTCGACACTCTTCAACTTTCTCACATTCTGTTGCTTTATTGTCCAGTAGCTCAGCAACTGCCTCATTGGAACAAGCGAGAGGCTCAGACACACAATCAAGTTGAGGCAGTTAGTTTGGTACGATAGGAACGGTCTTAATGATGAGTAGTGTAAATATATCGTTTCATGCAGAAGGTGTTTTCGTCAATAACAAACACAATATAGAAATTCATTGTATTATATTTTTTTGGTTAATGTTTAGTTATTTTTATATTCATTTCCTATAATATTGATTTATTTAAAAAACTGTGAAAACAAATGGCAGATTTTAAATGTGATATTTTTTAATAATTACCACTTTATTGATGGGTTACCAGAACAAACTGTAAGGGATGTGCGCCCTTACGAATTGCTTTTGGTACAATTATCTAATTTCTATTTACATGCTACTTTGTCCCGTTTGAAAAATAATATAAAATTAACAAAAATATTTTGCTTTTGACCCTCTTCGAATCCGTTCAATTTTTTTACGATTTTACGCTAGCAAATTGTAAAGAATGAGTATTTCTCATGCTAGGAAAATGTGTAAAGACTAGTGAACATAGATTCGTTTTACTATGTTCACGTGCATACAACAGATAATAACAATAATTTTATCATAACAATAATTTTATCATAACATCAGCACATTTTAAGATACATTGAAAGCAAGATTAGAAAAAAAAGGACGGTTGATGTGAACGAAAATTTGAAAAAGCAGTGCTCAGATTATTAGTAAATCAAATATTTTAATTTTGCGAAGGGTTAGGGTCCATAGTTTTTGACAGACGATATCTTGTACCCTTAATTTATTTTATAACCGTGCAGTAGTTTCGATGATTGTTGTCCCCTGAGGCTGTAAAATTTAATATTGAAATTTTATAGTACAAATTTAAAATTATTTACAATACAATATTAAAATTGAGAAATTATGACCGGAAATAATTTACCAGACACATGAGCGTTCACAAAACAAATGGTTTTACATTGAAATTATACTGTTAACGGTCACAGAGAGACAAAATCAATTTCGTACGTTGGTGAGAGTGGTAGAAATGATGTGTTTGAAAGTTCAGACAAGAACAGGGGGAGGGGGAAGATTTTGAAAGCGCTAGAAAGAAGGGAGAACTATTTTTTCAATTTTCGCCATCTATAAAGCAAAACATCATACATTTTATAAATTAATTATTCTAAAAATCATAATTAATTAAGACAGACTAAGGGTGGAAAAAAGAAATATCAAATATTTCTCTCATAATCGTGAATCAAGTATAACATTTCCTCTGACCATAAAACGTGGAAAAATTATTATTATTATTATTATTATTATTATTATTATTATTATTATTATTTGTTTTGTTGGAATACGAACCAAAATTTTAAAATTTACAAACATTTTGCATATCAGTTAATACTATTAGCTGTGAACGAAAGTACATGCACCGTGATTTTCATGACATACAACCCTACTTTACATAGTTTCGCCCTCAACAAAATACTTCTATTGAATAGACGTGAACACTAAATCAATTGTAGGATATGTTTAGCAAGATATCGACCTTATCATATGTGCATGAAAAGAGAAGTTTGGCATTCCCAATGGCACTATATGACGACCTAATGTATTTTTGACATATTTTGTGAAGACATCAGCTTTCCTATCAGAAGATCTGCGACGATTTAGGATTAGGTTTCCATTTTCAACGCCTTCTTCGACGAAATTAATTTCCACATAATATTTAATTCATGGCTGTTCTTTTAAAGCCTCTAGCTCAGTCTATTGCCGACTTATTATCTGTTTTAAACTTCTAATGGTTGATGAACTAATGTCTCGAAGTCTATGTTCTCACTGGTTGACGACGCTAAAACATGATGGAAAGATCTTTCAATCATGCGCTTTCCACTTTCCCTCAGATCGGTCTATATTCGGTATATATTGACTAGACTGCAGCTTTCCTCTATTAATAAAAATCTACGAAATTTGCGTTGTTTGTAATGCGCGGGTAGAACAGAAACGGGAAGATGACGTCGTGCACAACTTGGCAAGATCGCGGGAAATGGAAGAGCAGTGTTGGTTTTGCTTAGAGAACATCGTGTTTAGATGTTCGTGAACTTAGAGTTTCGTGATCGTTAAAACGACTGTTTGTGACTATCAATTGTAAGTACTCAATGTGCTTTCTTTAATATCATTCTTGTGATATCTACGAAAATCTTCAAAAAGGTGAGGGAGTTTTTCTGAGAACTATCATAAATATATCCATGGATAAGCAGTTTTTTCTGTCGTAAAGTTTCTACGGCTCTTCCTTCTGTGAGATGTAATCGCATGGGTTCAACTAGTCGCGTCTATCAGTCAAATCTGGTTGCCGATCAATATCAGAGTGGATAATGTGATAATTTTCTCTTTCGTATTTTCCAATTTACCCGATTTTCGAAGCATTATCGTATATCTTGCAAACAGTTTACTAGCTTTGGTAATGCACCAACCAGCGTCTGAATATACAAGTAGATTGGTGCTCGGTAATTTTCAGCTTTCACTTTAACACGTTTCATTATTTTCAAGTTGAATCTTTTTGCGCTTTTTTGTATACCTTGCAGATGAATATTCCTCGGGTCTCTCGCATATTAAGATATTTTACTAAACGTGTAATGCGAACCTGGACGAATGGCAGCCACTAAGTAACCATAGATTGACCATCACTTCTTGATATACTCGCAAGCTCACTCAGTTTTTCAATTTTCAAAATAGTTCGTTTTCTTTTCCAATACTTCAAGCGTGCTCACGAGATGACATTCAGACTTTTTTAACCTTTATAAAACTTGATCAATTTTTTCTTGATCTAGTAAAACTCCACGATACTTTCTCAACTCTAATACTCAGGAAATGTTCAATCCGCCTTTCAATATCTTTACCGTTAAGTTTTTCTTCAAACTCGCCATTACTTCGCAATTAGGGTGACAATCTCTCACACAATGATACAATCATATGCATAGAATTCAATGGCTAAGAAACCCGTATATTTAACGTTCACAAACACACAAGAGTGACTTTTACACGATTCCATGCCTCACCACTAGAGTACGTCGCACAATTTCAGGTACCAGCACCTTCCAAATTCAGGCAGTACATATAGGCTTTCTGCAGCTTTAATACTTTGTCCCCATCCACATGCACATCTGAAATTTTCATATAAACGTCTCGTTCTAATGTTTCGTTTACATGAACTGTTTCCGCACCGATTTATTTGAATAGATAACCGTTTACCGCGGCTACAGAGAGCAAAACACGAAACTTTTCTCACCTCATTAGTCGACAATAGACACTATAGGGCTCCTTACATGTCGGCATTATATATGTCGTTATATGTTTCACATTGTTGCTCAAGCACTTGTGTTTCAAGATCAATGTGTTCCCACTCATTGACTTTTTCCCGCTCCATAACAACTCAGTTATCCAGTATTCTAGTTTCGCAGCCACTCCTACTCTTGTAATGCTTTCTTCCATTCGTTGTAGTCCTGTCCTTTCATCATCTTTTGATTTGTTTTGGGGTTGATTTTACACCCATGTTCGCAGCGGCATCAAATATTTTGACTGAGTTTGACTTGGTTTTCGAAGATTTATGAATTCTTCTTTCGTTATTTGAATCATTTATAATCCTATAATTCTCCGTTTGACTGTTTTATTTGTCTATTATACTTTTGCGGTTCGACAGCCAGTTACTTGAATATCGGAGACAGTCATCATTAGCTGTCTGACCGTCATGAAATTTTACTACAACTTCACGATTTTCATTCGAATAGTTGTCAAATTCCCATTGGAGGACTCACCGATAACAAGACGCGAATCCAGGTCATTTAAATCTTCATGTTTCAAAACGCTCTATCTCATTATGCCATAACATAGGTGGATATGAATATTCGCTAAATATACAAACACTAGAATTACGAAGGCTGTCTGAATTTGAAAGAATTCTGAACGCGTTACACAACTTAATTTTGCCCTAACTCCATTTATATGTATTCTCCATTTGAGATTTGACTGAAATGAGAGACCCCAAAATGTTCTTACCTTAACATCAGTCAATGGCACTTTCTTCAATTTCAATGTTTTGTAGTTATTTATTTGAAATGAGGAACTGCATTTAAGGAGTGTTCCCATCGTCATTTTTTTTATTGCGAAACCAATTTTCAACATCTGATATTTTACTATTTACTATTACTTCATTGCAAAGAAAAAACATATCATCACCTAAGATAACTGTCCTTCCGTTTCAGAACGACGAAGGCAGGTCCTTCACGTACCGCAGGAAGAGAATAGGGTGTAAAATCCGATCTCTGCGGAACATCATGGTCAACTGGTAATGGATCTGAAAGGTGAGTAAATAACTTTCCTTCATTCCAATGCAATATTTCTACTTTTTGAGATTGTTATTAACACTTCGACTCTGTTTTTGAAATACTTACGTGAGATCTGATTGGGGTCTTTTTTGACACCAAATGTTTTACATAAAAATTTACAAGTATTTGACGAAGAAATGTTATTTGGAATTATTAATTAAAAACCAATGCTATTTATTTGCTTTATTTACTATATTGTACTAAATAAAGAATAATGTTATTTCCAGAAGAAAATGATAGCAGATCTTTACTATACATATACCAGCACTAGAATGTTTGAAAAAGGGATACCAATCGAAATAGACAAACGCACAAAATTATCACTTACAAACCGCAACGTAATATTACAAAACAGAAATGGACATGCTTTTAGAATTTTTCTTGTAATTGAAATTTCAAATGTTGCATTTTTTACTCCATCATAAAAATCAGATTATTTTCAACAAAGAAGGAAACTTAGAAAACTGAAAAGATTACAACATACATAAAACTGGATGTAAACAGCATATATGAAAGGAAAAGTTCAAGTGAATAATTTTCAGAATGATGGGAAACATCATTTATCCCTGGGGTCAAAAAATACCCCAAACAGAGTCTAAGAGTTAATGTATGAGGATATCCAATTCAATAGCAATACCACTAATTTGACATGAAATTTTCGAAGTAAAATGATATTTCCAATAGATGCATACATTTTTATCTATTGTTTTAGCGTCATTTTAAAGAAAAGAAAATATGACTATGTCTTTATATTTGATTTTCTGAATCCATTTTGGGCAGATCAAAACACATTGTAATTACTGGACAAGGCATTCATTCGCAAGTAAAAATGTCTAATACGCTTTAGAAAACTGACAAAAGTGATACTGGCCGATCATTTTGAATCTCATTTTTGTTTCGCTAAACCACGTGGCGCTATATTTTTCCAGCCTGAACAAACGTAAATTAGAGTCGGTGTTATAATGAAATGAGATACAAAAACAGTGTATATTTAGTGAAGAATCTCTCTTATCTTGTGTATAGTTTTTGGGTTTTAATATATATGTCGTAAAATACAGAAATAATATGGGGTTTCGCGTTATCTAAATTACGCTGCCAAAATATTTACACCGAATGGGTCATACAGTGTGTGCCCTTACCAGTACGCTAATTTGAGATTTGGAAATGTGCAATTCAAAGATTTGGAGGATTTTATTAACGAAAGATCGTTTTGATATGGCAGAACAATATTGTAAATCGTTTATAAAGAAACGTTGCACATGTATTAGCCTTGTGCCACTATTTTTTTCCGAGTGAATTTCTGAGTGCAATAAAACTTGTCATAAGGTGGGTAATGACAATTATAAACTAAATTGATCTGTAGTTATTAACGATCCGGATGCTAACGAATCACTGTTTACAAAATGAGCTAACCTAAGCTTTCAACTGGCCTTCCGGCGTGTTTGGTTGTGTTGTGCATGTAAGCTAAAGTGTGGGGAAAGGGGTTGAGCATAGAAGGGGCAGGAAAGAAAGATCGCATGGCTTGCTTTTAGGGTACTGCTCTGACATTCGTCTGGTATTGATAAGAGAAACAACAGAACGCTACCGAACAAAGCAGCTGGATGCTAGAAATCTCCTCCAGACATCGGCTGAATTGGAACTAACTATAACCGGACATCCACATATCGAATCTCTATAAATCGAAATTCTCTATAAATCGAATTATTTTTTCTGTCCTTTGAAGATTTTGTTTAGAATCGTTTCCGTATAACGAAAATTATTTCTACATATTTAACTCATTTTCTGATTTGACAATTTTTTCTACGAAATAAAAGTAAACAGTACGTATTATAAATTAAGTTCAACCATTTGGCACAGTTTCCCATTGAGAGAAAATGTTCCAGATGAAATGTTTCAGTGCGTTTAGAAGTGTGCAGAGTGTTTTGAACGGAGTGATCATATGTGCAACAAGATATTAGAAAATTTTATTTTCCAATTTCAATTAAATGATTTGGACAAGTGCTTATACAATACTTATTTCATGATTCTATTCATAAATATTAGCCACGAATAATAAAAACACGTGCTAATTATTTCTTGTATTGTTCATTTTACTCTAATTTTTAATGCTGTGTAGATGCATTTGCGAAAATTCCACAATTTTTTTTTAAATTTCGAAGTTTTTATATATCGAATATTATTGAAGGAACCGTCAGATTCGATATATGGAAGTGCGACGTATCTAGCTAGTACCGAAAATCCTGCGACTACCCTGACTGGAACCTTCGGATCTCCCGGCCAGAGGCACTACAGCGACATCAGGTGACGTCCTGAGCCACCAAGACCGGTGCAGATAGAGATATTTTATAATAACATTACGAAATAAATAGAATGGCAACAATAAAAAGACAAATAAATGACATAAGTAACGAACACGTAACGCAAAAATGTGGAAATTTGCTTTATAAATCTTTCAAATGAAGTGGTCTGCAGCAGCAAATATTCTGCCGAACATAATTTTACAAAATGATTTTTCATAAAGTAGTACGCAATGTTGAAGAAGAACAAATAAAACACTCTGATAACGCTGCAACAAATGAAATATTTGTACAAAGTTTGCGTCTAGTGAATTTAGTCGGTACGCGCATCGTGAGAATAGACACAAATATCTCATATATTTGAAATTTCAGTCAAAATGAAAGTAGTTTAATTGTTTTAATTGTTGTAGTTTTTATTTTCCCCGAGTTATTGGGTATTAACGAAACGAAAAATATCTCACATAAGCCCGGAGGATACATAGTTTTCCCATTATTTCTGTGCGTATTGAAATTGGTAATATAAAAAATACGGAATCGATATTGCATACATGATATACAAGTGATTAATTGTACGCGAATTCTTGACATATAAACATTACAAAGCATCTTGAATCTATTGAAATACTTAAATTCCTCTCATCTTAAATTATTATTTCTGAAATTTTATATTTACTGGCTTATGAAGAAGCCACGCAGAGTTTTCTATCGGATATCATGACTTATTTCTTTTGTTCTCAGATTCATACTATCCCGAACGAGTGTCAGTTAAGTGTCCACCGTACATCTTTTGCCTTCCTTCTCATGCAAATTGACGTAAACTGGGAAAAATATTACAGGTCGATCAGAGTCGACAAAGCACTGTAAAGAAAATAAATGGATTGCGGCAATATCGGTGTATCAAGTATAACGCGCAGAGCATAACAAGAAATACTCGACAGATCCATCCAACATCTGCACTGCCCACCTAGAAAGGCATTCAGTAACTGATGAGAATCAAGGCAGTTAGAATTTTACGAGTGCAGAATCAAATTTCGCTGGCGGAACGTAAACTCGAAGGCAGCTAAACGTGCAAAGCCTGTAAAAAAGGGTAGTATTTTGTCAAAGCGAGCGGGCCCCTTTACGGCTCGTTAATACGTGTAGCCGACAACACATTAACGTGAAAATTAACAAAAAGTGAAGCGACCGAAACGAGAAGAGAACGACATACCACTGTCAGGGTGCGGCGATAACCACAATCCGGTTCTGAAGACGACCCTCCGCAGTCATCTGCCACCCTGCCCATCGCCACCCACCCCTTTCGCCCCCTTCTGAAGACGCTACCTCATTGCCGTCCGCTGACAACTCTCGACGAACTCAGAACAATTGCTGCCCTTAGACAATCAAGCCGCTTGATACCAAGCACTCCAATATTTAAGTCCCGTATTGTTTTCACCGACTACTGTTAAATAATTCATTCAGTTTGCTGCTTGTATGTGATGTCGTACAGCCTACAAACATGATTCTCCTCTGATAATCAGAACTCAAATGTTGTTTCTGAATTCTACATTTTCTCTCCCTTCCTTCTATAGAACTTCTTTGTCATATCACCCTTTCACCATCCCGGTACTCGCTTCCAGTTTTGCTATTTTTATAGTTACTTTTTTTTCTAGGAAGGACCTTCTTCCCTTTTACACTTTGCACAACGTTCGAGAGAACGAATCACTCTTTCTTTTTTGAAATCAATAGAATTCTGGAGTCCTCTCGTTCCTAGAACAACAAGCACACATCGCCCTGCACCTTTCGTCTCTCAGGCTCTGCCTCCCTCCTTTTACTCCGCCACTCGGCGCCCGCCACAACGCCTCTCTCCCTCCCTCTTTTTCGCGCCGCTTTCGTCTCCTCCCTTGCCCACTCCGCCCCACCCCACCCACCTCCGGGCTGCAGCGGCGCCGCCGCCGTTTCCGATCGCGAAATGGGAGTCGTCGGATTGCGAGCACTTCGGGGTGAGAGGGCGGCCTGGACGGGGTGGTCATAAAAGCGGAGCCACCTCGCAGGCCCGCGGACGGCGGGCCGCCGCCGCCGCCGCCGCCGCTGCCACTGCCACCGTCGTCGGAGCGACGCTGCGACGCGCCACCGCCGCCGCCGTCGCGACGCTGCTGAGGCGCCGTGCGCCGAGCGCTGAGCGCCGCGCGTCTCACGCGGGCCGCGCCTCGACCGCAGCGAAAGGAACGCAGCTGGCAATGAAACCCTGCCCGCTCCTCTGCCTCTCGCCATTTATGATTTACTACTCCCCTGCGTGCATTTTATAGGCCATCATTCAAGGAAATAATGCGGCATCTTAACAGCGGCGCGGAGCGGCCCGACCCGCCGGGGCCACCCCGCCTGCCCCCCGCCTTCCACGAGGTTTTGTATTTATTTTCTATCAGGGGTGCGGCGTTGGCGCCGAGGCGGCCGCGCGTTGCCGCGAGAGGAGCGGGATGGGCGGAGGGTGGAAGGAGGCAGAGACGGGAACGGAGATTTGGCGAGAGCGTGGGACCGGGAACTTGTGATAAAAAACGAAGCAATAATCTGACTTGTTATAGGAAGGCCCTTAAGGGGACCCTCGTATATACTGTTTCCTGTAATTGTTTTTTTGTTATAATATTAGAAAAATAACAAAACGATAATATCTCTCAAATGCGGTATTTTGATCACTCTGTAGCAAAATGTTAAAATCATTGAGCTTAGCCAGTTTTTCATGTTTTAGTTGCTGCGCTGCATGCTTCATTTACTGTATGTATATCACTGACTATACTTTTTAACGTAAGCTTACTAAAAAGTATTCAACTTCAGAGCTAGTAAGGGGCAATAAGGTGAAGCCATTGAACCATTCGCGAGTTTATGTCGAAGTATGTGCCTGAGACAGAAAGCTTATTATCCAATAAAACGTCGGATGACTACAGACAAAAAATCCTATTTTTCGTTAGTCTTAAAATATATTCATGTACGGGAATAAAGAGGATAGATAGAGAAATCAATGTTCAATTTAAATTAAATATTCAAAGTGGAAGGATATACAGTAAATTTAGGATTAAAAGGGTATGGCTCGATGTAAGTTATACATACGAGTAAAACGGGAAACAAAACAATTTATTTTTATCTAGAATTTGAATTTCTCTAAGAGTGTAATCGCTAAAAAGTTTTAATATAAAAATTAGGCCCTTCGTACTTCTTTTCGACTTTTATCACTATTATTTCACAAATACAAGGACCATGATGACACCTTTAAGTAAATACACACTGAGGGTGAGTAAATGTTAGAACATTGTATTGGAAGAGGGAAAATTTATTGACCCGGCGAGAATAGAATCGTTGAAGCCAAACAACATTGAACACCGATACGAAGTACTGCCTGCAAACGAATGTGAAATAACTGCATCAAGAGTATGAAGTAATTTGAAAAACAAGACTACCTACGAGGTTCTCGCAGTAAATGATAAACCGTCAAAAACGGGTGGGTGAACGACGGATACGGCCTGAAATCAACTGAAACTGGCAAGTTATTTATAATATTTCTTCGTCGAAGGTACGTATATTTCATGTAAACATCATATTTCAATTTTCAATTTTTATCTATAAACTACGCATTATATCCCCGGACTACTCTACAGAGATATACAAAAGTAAGAAAAAATTTCTACATTCAGCACAATTGTACAAATAGAGGTTAATGACGTAATTATTTTTAATCTTCCCAAATTGTTAATCATACTTAATACTAAACGGAACGTCCACATTCAAATACTCCTTTTTGGATTTGTCACGATTCGTTGTATGTACAAATTTCATTGACACGTACTATATTTTGGTAAACCAAATACAATGGAGGATCGAAGCAGGCAACTATGCACATTGTGGAAAATATGTTTACCCTTCTCCCGTATTCTGCCAAAGAGAGCATCAGCCTTCCGAATCTGCCATCGTGCTACGGTGCCAAGGGGATCGTGGCACACTATCTCGTGCACGTGTCTCGGGAGTGACGTTGCCGGCGGCGGCAGAGGGGGTGGCGGGGTCCGCTGCAGGCCCAGCGTCTGACGCGGTCGCCGCCGCTGCCGCCGCCCGGATACTCCGTGCCGATTTCACTTCCAGACGCTTCGGCGCAAGCGGTGCACGCACTCGCCGCGTCCAAGCACGGGAGGGGGTCGCGGAAGAGAGCGAAGGAGTCGAGAAGAGAAGAGAAAAGAAACATAGACACGAGGGGACGCTAGTTAGGGAAGAAAAGAGAGCGAAAGGAAGAAAGGTAGCATTGGAGAAGAAACGGAGTAGTGGGGGACGAAGGCAGGTAACAAATGAGGTGGGAAGAGAAGGATCGTTTAGAAGGGAAGGAATGTTCTCAGAATTTGCTAGACTTAAACCGCAAACGTAGGGAATTAAAAATATTATGTTTTCTTAGTTGCATTGTGGCCTTGTATGGTCTATACACTTCATTTAATCCGCTTTGAATATTTTACCCATTATTACTGCATCTATTTGAGTGAGGACGTTATGAACTCTACTCATTATGAGAAGAGACCGGACAAAATATGTGGTATGAAACGTCAAAATATGTACATAAACTTGGAATGAAAACACTAAGAATATGTAATAAATATGAAAAATCGGATATAATACGTAATATTATATTACACTAAATATAAAGCACATTTATATAATACGAAATTACATTTATAAAACATATTCTAAACAAATTTTAACAATAATATAAATGTTTAAAAATCATTCCGAGAGCACAAGTTGAAGTACATTTAGCAATATACAATTTTTGCGTCAGTAGTAAAAACTTCATCCATTGCTATCCAGGACCGTTGTTTAACAGCTAGACACATCTACGACCAGCAAACAATCACTTCAGCGTGCAGCGTTCTCACTGCAGTGTTACACGTCGGCGATCGCGAAATTTTCTCGGAAATTAGGGTTAAAAATCACGAACCTTTGCGTCAGTGATACTTTTCACCCCTAAAATTAAAAATGATCTCAGTCGCTGACGTGGACCTCCCGCAGCTGAGATAACAGAAGCAAGCGCGCCGGACTCGGAGAACATCCGACAGCGTCTTACCTGGTCGCGTGGACACCAGAGAAGGAAAAGTGATGATTTTTTTTTTAATTTCTCGTAAAATACGTAATATAGTGCTAAATATGTAACGACAAATTTGGATATTGTGTTAGGACGGCGACCATTCGCCAAGATTGTCATTTTGAGAATGGTAAGTAGAACGATGAAAATATATATTTACATAAAAAATCGGTCACTAATTATGAGGTTGTGGATAACGGAAAGTTATTTTTAAATGGTTGGGTTTGGAAGCGAAGTAGGAAGAAAAATTAATGTTTGTATTCAGATAAAACCGGAATAAGCAATTAAGTACACTATTTTTGTTAAAATGAATCAGGATTAACAATATTTTCTTGACGGGACGGTCTAGCATGAAAAAGTGTTAATGCAATGTGTGGTTTGTGAACAATTATAGTCAATCGATGTAGAAACGTTTCACAGCACTTATTTGCATTTCTCTCCCTTTCTCTTCCTTGTGCGGCATGTTTTAATCACGTTCATTACAAGGCAAAAACTAAGATTAATAACGTATGTACTGATTTTCCAAACAGTTTTTCACGATTTAGAATTTCCTAGATTGCCATAATATAATACTTTCTTTAAATCATTCGATTTCTTTCGAAACGGAGTTCATTTACAGCGGGAATATTTGAGTTGGTTAGGGGATCTTATTCAATAAAGCATAAATCCAAAATTTCTAGTGAACAAGTTATTTGGTTGGTCTAATAATCTCACTTAATTGATGTGAGGAACCAGAAAAAAAATCAGCCCTTTTTGAATTTTGAAAGCGCTTTAACAGCTTGATGTAGGGTGTGATGAAATGAGAATATACGTGTAGCTTTTGCTTGATTACGAGTAGGAAAAGGATAATATTTGAAAGTAGGTGGAGAAGTTCTAGCAGAAAAATTGACAAAAAATCAGAGGTTATATGCGATTAATAAAAATTTAAAGATACACTTTGAAACTGGAAAGAAACGTAAAAGGGGAAAGCGCAAGCTGAAAAGAACGAGCCAAAGATCATATGAATTAATCGAAGTGAAAGGATGCGATTTGACAGAAACGATTCATCGAGAAATAAAGTAGTTTGTCAAGGGAAAGAAATGTGCGGGTTCCCACTGAACGGCAAGGAAAATGATCGCAATAATGATAAAACCCTGAACAGCAAGTCAAATGATCGATACGGTACGCGGGCGGTACGCACCGGATTGCGATTGGCAGTTGCGGGCCTGGAAAACAAACGGGCGTTAGAGCCGCGGCTGAGCCATGTGAAACCAGAAGGGGCGGATAGGAGAGGGGACACATTGGTGTCGGAGCGCTCGCTAGTAGGGCACATGAACTGAGAGGAACGCGAGAGACAGATGCCGCGACGAAGCGATGAGCGAGGCAAAGCCGCGCAGAGACTCGAGCTTCCCCGTAATGTCACGCGGTCTGGAAGTCGTAACATATTCTTACCCGGCTCGGTGTCATGAATGCCATTAGACGCTTTCCTCTTTTTTAACTCCCTCATAAAAGCTTTTCATACCTAGGAGCGCGCGTTCCATTTAATACAGTTCGTCCTTCCGTCCTCTCTCCACTCCCTTATGAGATCCTCCTTTAGCCTTTTGGGCGGAGGTGGGTTGCAGTGGCAGGAGCGTATAAAACGATCCCTATGCTTCGAAGTACTCCACGCAAGCCTTTTCGGCTTAGTACGAGTACCGTACAAAGGGGCCATTGTAAATATGCCATTCTTCCGTACTCTGTCACAGTTGTATGTCCTCATCACGTCATTGTCTGCGGTCAACCTTTGTTAAATTTTACTTCATCCACTGGCAATAGATTCCTCTGCTTTAAGGAATAATAATGTAAAGGCAAGGCTTGCTGCGCGAGTTTTATTCATAAGTTTAAAAAAATAAAATTAACAAACAAAGACATTAAAACATAAGGCAAAGCAATTCATTTCAAAATCAAATCTGATCTTACTGTTGTCAAAAGAACGAATTTTTCGAGACCGAGAGTAATGTTCTTCGGAATAAGGAAAATCATTTGATGTATTGTGTTCCTAAATTTTAACCACGTAGAATTACATCTATACACTGCATGTCCATTGTAATCTTAAAAAGTTAAGCCCTGCTTTTCCATACAGAGGCGATTTCCCTGTCCTACCGGGCGTACTCGTATTATATACACAATTATGTTTCTTCTAGGAACACATGTCGGATATAATTAGAGTTAAGCTTTTCTCTTCTGTTAATTTTTTTCAAAACTATTAGGATTTCTTTATGAACGAAGGGAGAACAAAATTAAGATAAACATTTATTTTATTTTCTGTTTCATCAAAGAAACAAAATGAATAGCTAATTGTCATATTTTTAGATCTTCATATTTATTTCATTAACCATCAAATGTTGCTTCCAAAATTACCATAAAATGTGGCCCTTACTTGGGTATTATCTTGCCTTCTTTGTATATATAAAAGACAAGAAACAAATAACTGAATAAAATGAGATGTTTTAACTACTCTAAATATTGAATGTCAAAAGAGTAAGGGGTTGCAGAGTATTTGATCTTGGTACATTTTTCTTTTCCTTGTATCTTCCACACGTATGCATTCTTCCACTAGTAACGGAAGAACACTAACAGTTCTCTCCCCTTATAATATCGTATGTTTGTATGTTCTATGCCAAAACAAAACAGCCCGTACAATATAGAGGACATTTGTCGATGTTCTCGTTTTTTTCCCAGGCGTTGCACGATCCAGTGGTGATCGCTACATGATCAACAAAACTTAAGTATTAAAAATATTGATACTAAGCAACACATTTTTCTCAATTTATTACAAGGTATCACCACTAATATTAATAAATTATTTAATAGATGCTTTTGGAAACAGAAAACTAGAATTTCCTTATCTCTTCATTGACAAATTGCAAGTTTTTATCTAAACTGGCCTAGGGGGGTCTATTTGAAGGCAATATAGATATAATTGCTACAAAAGACATTGGAAGGATATTTATAGAGTTTCATGATCAGAAAACAACTAAAAAAAAACAAATAAAATACGAATAAGTTCTTTTATGCCACATTACTAGATGGTATTAAACAATAAAACTAGACATACAAGTTCAAATGCTAAGTAAAACTTTTCTTCCGCAAGACGTTCTTTAGACAATTAGATATAGAACATACCGATCAAAATGACAAAATCGTATCAAAAACGAAAATAACATTCAATTTAAAATGAAGAAATAATATAATCCCGAGCACACCCGCTGCAAAACCCTTTTTTATCTACCACAATTTCCACAAGAATAGAGAAGGATTTTAATTCCGGTCTCACCGATGGAAACAAAGCGGTTTGACGGCTTCACGACGTGTCGCGACGACCCGCCATCGGCTGCTTGATTTACTTCATTGTGTGAATTGCACAAATGTTTCGATTAAAAACTTCCAATCTTCATTGGGTGTGGCCAAAATTGTAATTTTTTCAAGCGATCGATTAATTTAAACGCTGTTATTTGAATTCAGTTTCACGAAGATTCCTGGCCTTTAAAATTATCTTGCATGTTCTTATGGGACGACACTTGAGCAAGTTTCCAACTGGCTTCAGGGCATATCTCCAGCACAATCGTATCCAATGCCAACATTGCTGTTTCCCCGTACCTTTGCTCAGGGTTACAGTTCCGGAGCTTTAGGTCTTACTCTATGTTCTACCATGCCAAGAGTTATTTTTGACGAACGTGTATGAATACATGGGGAAAAACAGGATGAGCAACAACTTTTATTGAACAAGCCTATTGAAAAAAGGATAAACAAAACTAAAAAGGGAACTAATGATAAAATAATAAAATGGTTGTGAAATAATTAGCAAGATTGCGATTAAACTTGTTTCAGGACCCACGAAGCCCTTATTTCATAATTCAACGAGAGAGGAGTGAGTGAGTGAAATACAAGAGGGGAAAATGATATAAATGGGACAATTTGTAATAAATTATAAAATGAAGTAGTGAATTTATTTAATGTATTCAAAATTATTTCTCGACCGTATAGTACATGATCCATAGAGCGTTTTAATCTGCTATCACGTAATCGTCTTTGAATTTTCTGCATAAAAAAATAAGTGTTTAAACAGGCGCAGCAAAAATGTGTCTCCCCGGCAGTAGACTTCCTAGCCGCTACGTCGAGCCGGGCATTCTCAGCGCAAGCTTTAGCCCTGCCGTCGCTCAGCGCTCACAGCTGCTCAGCGCTTGCCTCTGCTCCGTGCTCAACACCGCCTCTGCCCTGCTCTGCTCTGCGGCCCGCTGCTCTCATCCACGGGCGACCTGGGATCCACCTCCACGCCACCGGCCGCACCCTCTGGGTTGCTAACCTCTCTTTATGGGAGGCGCGGCGTTCACCGTCGCCGCGCCGCGTCGACCGCCTCTTTATGCCGCGCAGCCATTTTTATATTCTTTACATCCTCCTTGCCGTTAAAATTTACACGTCATTTCTTCGCTTCTTTTCGTATATCCGTCTCCCCAGTTTATTGCTAACACACATTTTGTTGGGAGCATCTCCGACCGCTTCTCTTTGGCGGAGCTCTCTCTAAGGTTTGCTCTTCGGTTTTCGCACTTAAGCTCGCGCTTTTTCGGAACCCCTACGGCAGACCCATTACGAGTCAACGTTGGTACACTGATTTCACTTTTGTTAGAATTAAATAAGTCTCATAAATCACTTCAGCTACATCATAATGGTCACGAAGTTTTTGCATTCTTCTTGTATCGTATCTGTCTTCGACATAACAGAATCTCTTGTACGATCAAATGTGTATTAACTCTTCCACTTCTCGCACCGCACTTGCCCGAAATAGAATCATTGCTCCTGATCTATTGCCATTCAACAGATGCAGGAATACACAAAGTGTCTTACCAACGTCCAGATCTTCTCGTCATGCTATCACCTTATGTCACCGTACGCATTGTCTTAAAACCAGACACAGCTGCCAGTTGTCTCACCTTGCTGCATTACGTCGTGTTCTCTTTTCCTCGCCATGCTTTGTCTTCTGCACGAGTCTTACCTGCGTGTGTTTGTTTACTCTACTGGTTTCGCATGTCTTATTTTTGTTGACCTTGCATTGACTTCTGTATGTCCATACCTGCCATGTGTCTGGTCATTCAGTGTTATGTTACAAGAGTCACCTAGCTTTTAAAGAACGTTTTACTTTATTGAATGCATACGAACAATAACCCTCTCCGACACTCTCAAATATCATAGCAATCTCTGTTGCAACTTTACAATAGATTAATTTGATTTGGTCGATTTCAATCTATTTTTGTCAAAGAACTATAAAAAATGGATGATACGTATGGGCGAGAAGTATACGTACGTTTTTTTTAGATCTCTTCCACACCCTTTTTCTATCATAGTTGAATGATGAAAAATGTACCAGCAAAGTGACATTGGCATACATTTTAGGTTCCGGGTTACAGAAAACTTGAATCCATAATAACAGATTTGATTTTTTTTGAATTGCTAACAAAAAACAACAACTACAACAAACAACTCTCTAAACTCTAAGCCTCCCACAAGTAGAAAAATGAGAACTCAATAAAACACGGGCATAGTGAAACTACTTTTATGTTCGAAGCAAAACATAGTGCCGTCTCAGTATTTGCTCAACGGAACATGTAAATTGGACGAAAAACCTGATCGAGATTGATAATTAACCCAGGTGCTGAAGTACATTACTTATTACAAGCAAATTTAATATTTTTAAAATTATACAGTACAAAAGTTACCTATGCATTATATATAATTGTTATTGGAAATATTATTTCTTTTTCGATATCAAAAAATTGTCTAATTCTAAAGAAAGACTTATGTAGCAGAAGACAATTTACTTGGCACTTAAACTTGGGTATTGATAGATGTCATGTTTCAGTGTGTTGTAAAGTATTATCAATGTCTTATATTTCATGTAGGGAGTTGACACGGAAATCTGATGAATATATTCATATCATGTGTGTTGCAATTATAAATACATGCATTACATGAAATTAAGTTCTCACCCTTAAGTAAGCCAATTTTAACAGAAAGAACAGATTCGTAAGTAAATATTGAAGCCAATTGTAGCTTGGGGTATTATGGGATTAACTAGATTGGTCGATATACTTGATTTGCACAAGTGTCGTATATTACCTACTTCCGCTTGCCATTTCACAGATACATGTCTGCATATTCACAAACATCACACGCCTAATTTGTTAACTGACATTGAAACCAAAATCGCATTTTTATGTTGCATTGGTAACAATTTAGTAGTAGATGTCCGAAAACATACAGTAGTAAATTAACGTGGAAAACATTCCAGAATGACGTTTAGTGAGACAAAATTTAAATATTTCTAACTATAGCAAATGATGATTCCACTATGCATTTTTAGAAGTAGAAAACACTTTTTATATGAGGAAGTCTAGGTATTTAGTCAACATGTCCAGGTAGTAATTATTTAAATTTTGACGAATCCACTTCACCCATTCCCCTCTCTTTCTGATATTCCGCTAGTTTTAATTTTACATCATCCTGCACTCTGTAGGCTTCGTTTCAGGTCCCGATCTGTTGTCTCACATGAGTGAGTTTCGATTTTGAGCGATTACTACTTACGCCACGAGCTTCACAAAATGAGTGCATGTTTGTATGTTACATCAAGGGAAGTGGTCCCTTCCTCGCTATGAGTTCCTGGACCGATCTACTTCGAGTTGAGGGTTTTTTACCCCTTCAAGTTTCTTCCCCAGAGGATTCAGGCGGGACAAGCTCTAAGGTCCCTATTTATCTCCCAACATGCGTACTAGTGTTTGAAGTAAGTTTGTTTGTGTGTGTGTGTGTGTGTGTGTGCGCGTGCGCTTGCGAGAAAATGGAGATGAGGGTACAAGGAAGAGGACGGAAAGATGGCGCGCGGTCCGTCGCTTGCTAGTTCGGCTGCTGCTGCATCACGGAACCGCGGAAAATACTTCACCGATCTGAACAGGCGACCTTCAGAATTCTGTTCCACACACTGGTTGATTTCCACCCAAAATGCGAAGCTCATCTCATGACATCCATATGTGAAATATTTCCATCATTTAAAAGGAAATATCTGAGAAATATTTCTTCCATTTAGAAAGTACCTATAATACGGAAGCCTGAATTCACACTATTTTGTCAATTGTAATTTCGATTTTTCAACTCACTTCCAGATTATTTCTTCTTACGGTTCTCTCTCAACAGTAAGCATTTATTTTCCATCAGACCTCTTGTTCATACATTTAAGATTTACGAGTTCTACACACATCACCGCATGTTCAGTTACGAACCCTCAGCAAAACATTTTCCAACGATTTTTAAGATTTCATTTTTGTCTATACGTTTATTAGCTTAGTTACCGTGTTATATACCACAGACATTATTAATTTACTTATTTTAAGTCATTTATCTTCACTGAGCACGTTTTCTACATTATATATATATATATATATATATATATATATATATATATATATATATATATATATATATATGTGTGTGTGTGTGTGTGTGTGTGTGTGTGTGTGTGTGTGTGTATTTACAGTTAAAGTCCGAAAAAATATGATATTTCGAATTGTTAATTTCACAATTGATAAATTGAATATATTATTTACATACTGCCGTTTTAATAAAGACAAACGATTTTTGATATAAACAAAAATTAATGTTAACATGACGTTCAACCATTCAGGGATTAGAGATATATATTAGGCGTGTACATGTAAGTTACATTTTAATATAAATTACAAATCGCAAGATAGATACCGATACTTATCTCAAAGAAGTAAATCCCAGTTGTAAACAGAGGTTTTATAAGAAATTACCATAATAGCACAATCATAATTCAACTAGCTCATTCATATTGTCTCGGGACATATTATGTCAAGTTCACGAGAACATTAAATATTCAGTCAAATTAATCATGGTCTCTCAGCCACTTAAAACTGCATTTTCTTAATTCCGACTTACGTATGCCTCAAGCGCCAGCCAACAACTTCTGTCAGTTGAACTGCCAGACAGCATGTTCGGTACCAGAACTAGGTACATAGAGCTACCGAAGTGCTCATTTCGAGGTACAGAAAAAAGATAAAATATGCAGTACATATCTAAATCAACATGCAAATAAGGTTCATCGCGTGTAAAACTGACGACGTTGACGCAAATCAACAGAGGGTAAATCAGATCAATAACTAATTGTCAATTAATACAATTTCAGTAAACTCACGCCTGAGATATTGAGAATTCCAGTTTTCATTTCTTAAAGCTTTCAATTTACAAAAAAATCGTTCAAATTGTGTAGAAGTTCTTTATGTGTGCTGTTCTGAGTGACCTTAATCAGATTAGTGTATTGCACACACCATCCCTACTCAGCTGACCGCCATTCATTTTCAATATTTCGCGTAGCCAATCTTACCTGTTATAACGACCACTCACTGTTCTCTATTGTTTCACCTCGTCGTTCTTTGCCTTCCGAAACTCCGTCCTCAACCCCATTCTTCAAGGTCCGTCCTCTATTTCTCCGCCCGGTGTCCTCCTACCGTCGCCTACGGCCTGTCACCAGCGCTATCCGTCGCACACGTGGCCTCTTCGCAGCCAGCCGATGCTAGATGCCCGGGAACGACGCCAACGAGTGCGAAAATAAACGCAAAATGTTCATCTGTCTCCCGAATTTTTACAAAGTAACTCAATGGGACTCAAAGTAACCGAGAGTAATCCAACAGGACTTTATACGCCTTTCGGCCGAGGAGGCGTGTAAAGAGAGACTCGCGCCAGCAGCGGAGGCGACACAGCCGTTGGAATTGGCGCCCAACCCGTCCGCTCGGCCAGTTACGGCTGTCTCCGCTGCGCCAAACCGACACAGACCTGCCAAAAGTGCGCCACTCGTTAATAGGCCTCGACTGCATCAAATGGCAGGCAGATCGGCTTGGTGCGAGGTTTCCGCGCAGTAGATTACAACGACCGGGAGAAAAAATGGAAGAAAATGTCCCCGGTTGGAGACGTGCCCCCCGCGCGCGCCGGCCGCCGCCGGGCGGGCGGTTCAGACAAGAGAGCGCAGCATCCTGGCGGGAGCACTCGTAATTGTACTTCCTTCGAGTCCCGAAGACGCCACCGCTGCCTGGCCGTCCGTACAGCCGGCCACTCCGCCTTCCCGCAGTCGCCCCCGTCGCCGCCGCCGTCGCCGCCGCCGCCGCCGCCGCCTCGGCTTGTTTTATGGCTGAGGTGGGAAGGAGTATAAATTTTGCAAGAGGTAGCGAGGTGAGCCGCAATAAAATGTTAATGACGGCGCTGCACTTGCTAATTGCGCGCGGTACAGGGCGCAGGGTGCAACCCGCTGCGAGTGCGGCCTCCGTTGCTCCGCAGCCGCCTCCGCCTCCGCCCCCGCCACCGCCATCGCGGCCGCGGCCGTCGCGCCAGCGCTCGTAAAGCGCTGCCCGAATTCCTGATGTCGCGACGCTGCGCGGCTGGAACGGCAACAGCAGGGGCGGTGGCGCGCGAGGCGGTGCGGACGGCGATCACAATGGGAGTCGGAGGAAACAATGTGCTGCGAGTCACGGCAACATCAATCGAGTGATATCGCGACGAACGTGGTGTTATGGCGATGTGCCTCACGCTGACAGCGGCGGCAGGAGGCGAAATTTGTTTCAAGACAGGCACAATCGGAGGTGGTGATCGAAGAATCTGTGGAAGGTGAGGAGGCGATGGATAACCGGTGTAGTTAATATGAAGAGGAAATGCAGTGGTCAAGGCATATCAATACATCAGTGATCGAGCCGGTGACATCAGAAGTGATTGTGTTCGTGTCAATTGGAGCTGAAGAATCCGTAAGAATCTTAGAAGGAAATCTCAAGTATCGGAGAAGAGATGACGTCCACCAAGATAGTGGAAGTGGTTGCCTACTGGGAAAGAAGTGTCTGGTAATGGTAATGAATGTGACTGACGAGGTAAGAGAATGAAAGAATAGCAATTTCATACGTAGTAACAATTACGAAGAAAGAAACAGTCATGTATCACGCAAAGTAAGTAGTTATAAGATTGCAACGGTGCCGATAGAGTCATTGAAAGAAAACCGATTGCAGATCAAACTAATACATCGCAATCACCCAGAAACAAATGTGACGGTAAAATATACAGCGTTGGGTGTACGATGCCTGACACCTTAACGACGCGACTGAATCGAGAAGATAGGTCAGTTGCACAGACGGCGTGCGGGCAAACGGTGTGGCGCTGATCCCATAATCGTCTTCTCGATCTTCCAAGCGCGATGACCGCCCGAGTTGCTTTATTTATTGCAAAATGTGGTAATAATACAACACTCTGCCATGTCGATTTTCAGTTGTTATTCAGTTATTTCAAACCAAAGAAATACGAAACTGTGGCTACAGCAACCTTCTTTGACCATTGATACAGAAGGAATGTGTATTTGATAGAAAATGAGTGCATATTTGTACATTATTGATAAGAGGATTATTTTCGTAGGATAAATTGCGGAGGATAAATATAAGAGGATTAATTTCGTTATGTATCCCAGATTTCGGAGGACGATGTGAAAGCAAGTCGACTGCTTACATGAGGTTCTGCGTTTTAAGTTGAGATGATATGCGCCAGAAACTGAGTAAATTTTGAAAAGAAAAAAAATCAGGGACATTTTTGTGATAGATGTAAGGATGGGTTCAATGGCTAGGTCATTGCGAAGATTTTAATTTTGTTAGTTGCCAAGGGGCCATTGTTTACTGCTCCTCTGATGCCATTGTTTTGGAAGACTGCGAATCGCCGCCGCGCGCCTTTTCGGCGCCTGCGCGCGTGTATGCGATCCGCGTGACGCCCACCGTGCACTTCGCCTCGCGGGGGAGGCGGAACTCGGCGTCGTGTGGCGTCGCGTCGCGCCGGCGCGGATGCGGCGGCCGCCGCCACCAAAGAAGCGCTACATTTGCATTTACATTTGCTTTCATTTTAAGTGCCGAGAGTCAGGCAAGAAAGTCTGTTTTTCCGTTTAACCTGTTGTTAGAATGTTGCCGGCCACAAGAAATGACCCCAGGATTTTGCTGACATTGTTCGTATGTTAGTTCGTTTATGACGGTTCCTTGTTAGCTCAGTGATGTTGCTGAACGACTGCTGTACGGTATTATGTATCACTAATTCCTACATCATTCTTGCTATCTTTTCTTTTTTCAGCACTGCCTGCAAATTTTTCCACAGAATGTTTCCACAAATACTTTTGATGAAAATAAATGCAGTGTCACTATCTCCATGAGTTGCACTAGAAAAGTTGCAGACTGACTCATATGTCATAAGTGAGAGAGGTATATGGAACTCACTGAAATTCCTAGAAAGGTATGTCGAACTCACAGAAACTTGTGCAAAATTAAAGCAATAACTAATTGTTAAAATAGTAAGCATCAGCACCTTTTAATGTGAAATATTTTAATGTGTGCTCAAAAATTAATGGTTAGACAATACCGTCATACAATACAATAACAAGCAAATTCGGTATCTTAAATGTTCGCATACGCTGCCCGAACTTACAACTCGAAAGCAGAAACGAGAGTCAAAGAAAGAGTGAGAGCGTGATTGTGAGAATGAGTAAGACAGAGGGGGACGGGGTGTGGCGCCGCCGCCTTCGCCATCACCCTCACCCCCTTTATTTGCCCACACCTCTGCTTCCTCCTCGACTACGTCCTTGCGCGCGCCCCCGCGCCCCTCGCCCTGCTCTCGCGCAGCCCCCGCTCTGCGCTCGTCGTGCCCTCGTCTGGCCTGGCCTGGCCTGGCGCTGCCCTCGT
>BOPP01000326.1:404970-423539 GCA_017312745.1 Gryllus bimaculatus | reverse complement strand
TGCGTATGTATTGTAATGTTCTATGGCCAAAACAAACGAGCCGCCGAAACCGTAACAAATATAATCATAAGAGGACAATTTGCTCGATGTACTCATTTTATAATTTCACCAGGACGTTGCAACAATCCAGTGGTGATCAGCATACGATGATCAACAAAAACTTAAGCTAAATATAAAAAATAGTTGATTACTGAAAGCAACACAGATTTTTACTCAAAATTTATTTACAACGGATAAGTCACCCAGACTAATATTAAATACAATTGATTTTAATAGATGCTGTTCTGAAAAGCAGAAAACTTAGAATTTCCTTATCTCTTCATTGAGACAAATTGCAACAGTTTTTGATCCTAAAACTGGCCGGTGTAGGGGCGTCATTTGAAGGCAATATAGATGATTAATTGCCTAACCCAGAAAAACGATTGAGAGGCATATTGTAGGTATAGCAGTTTCATGATCAGAGAAGAAACAACGAAAAAAAAAAAAAAAAACACAAAAAATATAAAATACGAATATAAGTCTTTTATGCCACATGTACTAGAGATGGTAATTAAACAATAAAAACTAGACATACGAAAGTTCAAAAGGCCCTAAGTAAAAACCTTTTCTTCCGAGCAAGACGTCCTTTTAGACAATTAGATATAGAACACATACAACGAATCAAAATGACCACAACCAAAATCGTAATCCAAAACCACGAACCACACTAACACCTTCCCAACTTTAACCAATGAACCACGCACAACACTCACATACTAATCCCCCCGAGCACACACCCCGCTGCAAAACCCCCTTTTTTCAATCTTCCTACCACCAATTTTCCCACCAAGAACTAACCGCAGCACACGATCTCTCTTCAATTTCCCGCGTCCGGCCCTTCCTCACCCCGCGAACAAACTGCGAAGACAACCAGCCCGGTCCTTTCCTCTTGATCGGCGGTCTTCACGACGTGCCTGTCTCCGCGCCCGACCCGCCATCCGGCTGCCATTGACTCCTTACTTTCATTGTGGGTGAACTTGCACAAATCGCCTTTCGATTTAAAAACACTTCCAATCCTCTCATTCGCCGCGCCTCCTCTGCGCCCAAAATTGCTCCAATTTTTGCAATGCGAAATCGCCATTAATTTAAACGCTGTTATCTTTGAATTCACCGCCTTTCTCACGACAGCATTCCCTCAGCGCCCTTCTAAAATTATCCCCTTGGCACTCGTCTCTATATGGGACGATACCACCTTGAGCAACAAGTTTCCAACTGCTTCAGCGCCATATCTCCAGCACAATCGCGAATCAAATGCAAACACTGCCTGCTCCCGTACCTTTGCCTCACCCGCGGGTTACCCAGTTTCCGCCCGAGCTTAGCCCTTACTCATGTTCTACCCATCGCCAAGAACGTTATTCTACAACTCATATTCTTTCGAAACGCAACGAACGGCTGTTGAATTAACAAATAGCATGGGACAACCAACAGGAAGTCAGACATATGAGCAACAACTTTTATTGAACAAGTGCCTAATTGTATAATTATAAGCGATAACACACAAAACTTAAAAAATGCGAAACTAATGATAAAATTAATTAAAATGGTTGTGAAAATTAATAGCAGATTGCCGTAGATTAAAACTTTGTTCAGCGACCACACGAAAGCCCTTATTTCATAATTCCCCCAACCGACGGAGCAGGAGTTGGAATGTGAGGTGAAATACAAGAGGGTGAGAAAATGCATATTAAATGCGGCACACACATTTGTAATAAATTATAAAAATGAAAAAGTAGTGAATTTAGTTTAATGGTATTCAAAAGATTATTTCTCGAGGCCGGGTATCCACTACATCTCATCCACTAGAGCGTTTTAATCTGGCGTATCACGTTAATCGTCTTTGAATTTCTGTCATAAAAACAATAAGTGTTTAAACAGTCGCGCCAGCCAAAAATCGTGTCTCCCCGGCAGTAGCACTTCCTAGGCCCGCTACGTCGAGCCGGGCATTCTCAGCGCAAGCTATGAGCCCTGCCGTCGCTCACGCCTCACAGCTGCTCAGCGGCTTTGCCTCTGCTCCGTGACCTTCAAAACACGCCTCCTCCCTGCCCTACTGCTCCTGCGGCCCGCTGCTCTCAAAATCCACGGGCCGACCATTGGAGATCCACATCCACGCCACCAGGCCCGCACCCCCTCATGGGTTGCCTACAACCCTCTCTCTTATCGGCACCCAGGCGCGGCGTCTCACCGTCGGCCGCGCCCGCGTCGACCCCCGCCCTCCTTTATGCCCGCCCCCGCAGCCATTTCTTTTATATTTCTCGTACACTCCTCCTTGCCGCTTAAAAACTCTTAACCACGTCACTTTCTCTTCGCTTCTTTTCGTATATCCGTCCTCCCAGTTCTATTGCTAACAGCACATTCTTGTCCTGTAAAAAAGGGAAGACTGGGAAGCAATCTCCGACCGCTTCTCTTTGGCGGAAGAGCTCTCTCTAAGGTCTTGCTCCTTCGGTTTTCGCAACTTAAGCTCGCCGCTTTTTTCAGGAACCCCTACCGGCAGACCCCCATTTACGAAGTCAACGTTGCCGTTAACACTGATGATAGCACTTTTGTTAGAATTTAAAATAAGATCTCATAAATCACTTCAGCTACATCATAATGCCTCACCGAAGTTTTGCACATTCTTCTTTAGTATCGTTATCTGTCTTCCGCACATAACAGAATCTCTTGTACGATCAAATGTTGGGTTATTTAAACTCTTCCACTTCTCGGCACCCCACTTGCCCCGAAAATAAGAATCATTGCTACCTGATCTATTGCCAAATCAACAGGATGCAAGAATACACAAAGGTCGTTACCAACTCCAAGATCTATACTCGTCAATTAGCAATAATCACCTTATGTCACGTACGCAGTGCTAAAAGCCAGAACACAAGACTGCAACCCAGTAGTACATGTCTCCACCTTGCTGCATTACGTCGTTCGTTCTCTTTTCCAGTCCGCCATGCTTGCTTTACTAGCACGAGTCTTACCCTGCGATGTGTTTGTTTACTCACTGCCCGTTCGCGATATGTCTTATTTTTGCTTTGACCTTTGCATTGACTTCTGCTATGGCCATACCTGCCATGTGTCTCGCGTTTCATTTCAGCTGTTATGTTACAAGATTCACCTAGCTTTTAAAGAAACGATTTACTTTATGCAAGCCCATACGAAACAATAAAACCCTCTCCGACACTCTCAAATATCATAGCAATCTCTGTGTGGCAACTTTACAATAGATTAATTTGCATTTGCGTCGATTTCAATCTATTTTTGTCAAAGAACTATAAAAAATGGACAGATACGTATGGGCGCAGAAGTAACGGGACGTTTTTTTGTAGATCCCTCTTCCACACCACTTTTTCGTATTCATAAGTTGAATGATG
This sequence comes from Gryllus bimaculatus, assembly GCA_017312745.1. NCBI lineage: Eukaryota > Metazoa > Arthropoda > Insecta > Orthoptera > Gryllidae > Gryllus > Gryllus bimaculatus. The sequence goes on along the minus strand of BOPP01000326.1, from coordinate 420,144 downwards.
AGAAAAATGCTACCAGCAAAGTGACATTGCCATAACATTTTATCGTTCCGGGTACAGAAAAAACCTTGAATCCGATAATACACCAGATTTTTGATTTTTTTTGAATTGCTACAAAAAACAACAAAACTACAAACAACAACTCTCTAAAACTCTAAGCCTCCCACAAGTAGAAAAAAAATGAAGAACTCAATAAAACACGGGCATAGTGAAACTACTTTTATGTTCGCAAGCAAAACCATAGTGCCCGTCTCCAGTATTTGCCTCAAACTCGGAACGAATGTAAAAAATTGGACGAAAAAACCTGATACGAATTGAATAATTAACACCAAGGTGCTGAATACAGTAACGTGAAATTACATTAGCAAATTTAATATGTTTATAAAATTATACAGTGACCAAAAGTTAACCGATGCATTATATTATAATTGTTATTGGAAATATGTATTTCTTTTCGATTATCAGAAAAAATTGTCTAATTCTAAAAAGAAACCGAGCGTGTATGTCTAGGCAGAAGACCAATTTGACTGTGGGCACTTAAACTTGGCGGGGTATGTGATAGGATGTGGCGATGTTGTTCATGGTTTGTTTTAAAAGGGGAGTATTATACAATGTGCTTATATTCAGGTGTAACTAGGAATGTTGACACGGCGAAAATCTGATGAATATATTCATTATCATGTGTGTTAGCAATTATAAAATACAGATGCATTACATGAAATTAAGTCTCACCCTATAAGTAAGCACCAATTTAACAGAGAAGAGAACACGATTCCATACATAAATCATTGCAAGCCAGATTGTAGCTTGCGATTGAGTCTTATTATGAGATTAACTAGAATTGGTCGATACTACTTGATTCTGCACAAAGTGCTATATTACCTACTTTCCGCTTGCCATTTCACAGATACATGTCTGCATATTCACAAACATCACACCGCCTAATTTGTTTAACTGACATTGAAACCCAAAATCGCATTTTTAGCCTTGCATTAGTAACCAATGTTTAGTACAGAGTAGATTGCTCCCGAAAACATACAGCTAGTAAAGTAACGTGGAAAACATTCCAGAATGACAGTTCTAGTGAGAACAAAATGTTAAATATTTCTAACTATAAGCGCAAATGATGAATTCCAACTATGCATTTTTTAGAAGTAGAAAACACCCTTTTATATGAGGATGTCTCTAGGTTATTATGTCAACATGTCCAGGCTAGTAATGTATTTAAAATTTGACGAATCCAACTTTCACCCCATTTCCCCCCCTCTCTTTCTGAATATTGCCGCCTACTTCGCTTGTAAAAATTTTTAGCGATCGATCCTGCACTCTGCTAGCTTCGCTTCGAGGTCCCGGCGATCTGCTTGTCTCACGATAAAGAGTGAGTTTCGATTTTGAGCGATTACTACCTTACCCACAGCTTCACAAAATGACGTGCATGTGTATTACATCAAGCGGAAGTGCCGTCCCTTCCTCGTAATGGAGTTCCTGACGCATCTACTTCGATTGAGCGCGTTTTTACCCCTTCCAAGTTTCTTCCCCCAGAGGATTTCAGCCGCGGGGACAAGCTTCTAAGCGTCCCTATTTATCTCCCAAATGACGTACTAGTGTTTGAAGCTAAGGTTGTTTGTGTGTGGGCGTGTGCTGTGTGTGCGCCGTGCGCCTTGCGAGAAAATGGCAGATGGGGTTACCAAGAAGCAGGACGGAAAGATCGCGCGCGGACCGTCGCTGCGTATTCTGGCTGGGCTGCTGCAGTCACGGAACCGCGGAAAAATACTTCACCCGATCCTGAAACGAGCGACCTCAGAATTCTGTTCCCACACAACTGGTTGATTTCCACCAAAATGCCGAAGCTCATCAATCATGGACATCCATATGGTGAAAAATATTCCATCATTTAAAGGAAATATCTGCAGAATATTTCTTCCATTAGAAAGTACCTATTAATACGGAGCCCCTGAATTCCACACTATTTTGTCAAGTTGTGAATTTCGATTTTTCAACTCTATCTTCCAGATTTATTCTTCTTACGGTCTCTCTCAACCAGTGAACATTTTATTTGCCAGCAACCTCTTGTTCAACATTTAAGATTAACGAGTGCCTACACACCATCACCGCATGTTCAGTTACGAACCCTCAGCGCAAAACATTTGTTCAACGCATTTTAAGGCATTTCATTTTTGTCTATATGCTGTTATTAGCTTAGTTACCGTGTTAATACCCACAGACATTATTAATTTACTTATTTTAGTCATTTATCTTCCTGAGCCACGGTTTCATACAAGATATAATATATAATATATATATATATATAATATAAAATATATATATAATAATATATATAATATATGTGTGTGGGTGATGATGTGCTGTGGTGTGTGTGTGTGATGTGTGTATTATACCAGATAAAGCTCGAAAAAATATAGATTATAATTCCGAAATTGTTAATTTCACCAATTATATAAAATATGAATATATAATAATTTACATAAATGCCACGTTTAAGTAAAGACAAACGATTTATTGATATAAACAAAAAAATTAATCGTTAACATGACGTTCAAACATAATCAGGGATTAGAGATACTACTATTAGCGCGTAATTGTACATTGTAAAGTTACATTTTAATTATAAATTACGAAATCTGCAAGCATATTGATACCGATACTTTATCCTCAAAGAAAGCTAAATCCCATGTTGTAAACAGAGGTTCTTATAAGAAATTTACCATAATAGCACAAATCATAAGTTCAACTAGCCTCATTCATATTGTCTCCGGGACATATATGTCCAAGTTAACTAGAACATAAATAATTCAGTTCCAAAATTAATCAGTAGGGTGCTCCTCCCCAGGCCCAACCTTAAAACTGCATTTTCTTAATTCCGACTTAACGTATGCCTCAAGCGCCAGCCAACAACTTCTGTCAGTTGAACTGCCAGACAAAGCATGTTCGTACCAGAACTACAGTACATACAACCTACCCCGCACACGTGCCTGAAAATTCGAGACGCTACCAAGACAACAACACGCACCCAAACATATCCGCCCACTACACATCCTAAATGCAACATGCAAATTAAGTTTCGATCGGCGGTTGGGTAGAAAACTGACGACGGTTGAGCGCAAATCAACAGAGGGTAAATCAGATGCAACTCACACCTCAACTTGCCTTCCAACCTTACACCACAAATTTCCACACTACAATCACCGCCTGACGCATTATCTTGCACGCAAATTCCAGTCTTTTCATGTCTTGTAAAGCTTTCAATTTATGCAAGTAAAAATCGTTCAAATTGTTATGCTCTAGAAGTTCTTTACGTGTCTGCCGTCCTACTGCAGACCTTAAATCAGCACCTTTATGTATGCACACACCCATTCCCCGTACCTCCAGCGTTGACAGCTCGCCATTCCATTTCTAAAATATCTTCCGCTAAGCCCAAGCTTACCTGCTTTATAACGACCCACTCACTAGTTCTCTATTGTTCACCCTCCGTCGTTCTTTGCCCTTACCGAAACTCCCCGTCCTCAACCCCATTCTTCAAGCCGTCCTCCTCTATGTTCTCCGCCCGGTGTCCCTCCTAACCGTCGCCTACCGGCCTTTCACCAGCGCATCCCGTTCGCACCCACGGGCGCCTCTTCGCAGCCCAGCCCATGCTAAGATGCCCTAGGAACGACGCCAACGAGTGCGAAAATAAACGCCCCAAATGTTCATCTGTCTTCCCGAATTTTTACAAAAGTAACTCAAATGGGAACTCAAAGTAACGCAGCAGTAACTCAACCAAGGACTCTTATACGCCCTTTCGCCGACGCCAGGCTGTGTAAAGAGAGGACTCGCGCCAGCGCAGCCGGAGGCAGACACGAGCCGTTGGAATTGGCGCCCAACCACGTCCGCTCGGCCAGTTTACGGCTAGCTCTCCGCTACGCCCGCCAAACCGACCACAGACTCCCTTGTCCAAAAGGCGCTCAACTCGTAATAGGCCATCCGAGCCCCATCAAATGGCGAGCAGAATCGCTGGCGTGTGCGAGGTTTCGCGCAGTAGATTACACAACGACCGAAGAAAAAAATGGAAGTAAATGCTCCCAACGGTGGAGACGTGCCCCCCTGCGCGCGCCTGGCCGCGCCGTGCGGTGCGGCTTCAGACAAGAAGCGCAGAGCAATCCTGGCGGCAGTCACTCCTAATTGTACTTCCTTTCCCGAGTCCCGAAGGACGCCACCGCTGCTTGTCCGTCCGTTACAGCCCGGCCCACTCCGCCTTTCCCGCAGTCGCACCCCGTCGCCCCGCCCCCGTCGCCCGCCAAGGGCCCGGCCGGCCGCCGCTCGCTGTTTTATTGCTGAGGTGCGAAAGGGTTAATAAATTTTGCAAGAGGGAGCGAGGTGAGCCGCAATAAATGTTTAATGACGGCGCTTGCACTTGCTAATTTAGCCGCCGCGCCGGTACAGGGCGCCAGGTGCAACCCGCTCCACGAGTTCCGGCCTCCCTGTTGCTCCCGCAGCCGCCTCCGCCTCCGGCCCCCCGCCACCGCCATTCGCGGGCCCGCCGGGGGGGACCCGTCCGCACGCTCGTAAAAGGGCGGCTGCGCGAATTCCTGGGAGTCGCGACGCGCGCAGGCGCGAACGGCAAAACAAGCAGCGGCCGTGCCCGAGCGCGGTGCGGACCGGCGATCAGCAATGGCGCATCCGAGGAAACAATGTTCTCGCGATTCACGCAAACATCAATACGAGTGCCATATCGCGACGAACGTGGTGTTATGGCCGATGTGCCTCACGCTGACAGCCGGCGGCAGGCAGGCGAAATGTTCGTTTCCAAAGGACAGGCACCAATCGGACGGTGTGATCGGAAGAATCTGTGGATAAGCGTGAGGAGCAGCGATGCGCATAACCCGGCTGTAGTTAAGTATGAAGAAGAAGAAATGACCAGTCGTTCAGACATATCAATACAATCCAGTGAATAACACGCCAAGGCTGACAATTCAGAAGGTGATGTGTGCGATGCTCCAATGTGGAGCTGAAGAAATGCGCCGTAAGAATCCTGTAGACAGGAAGGATGCTCAGAGTATCGGAGAAGAGATGGCGACGCGTCCACCAAGAGTAGTGGAATGGGGTTAGCCCTACTGGAAAGAAGGGGTCGGTAATCGGTAAATGAAGTGTGACTGCACAGGTAAGGAGAATGATAAGAATAAGCAATGTTCATAGCGTCAGATAACCGAATTACCGAAGACAAGAAACACCGTCATTGGTATCACGCCCAAAGTAAGTAGTTATAAGATGTGCCCAACGGTTGCCGATCAGAGTCATTGAAAGGAAAACGATTGGCACGATCAAACTAATAACAGTCGCAATCAGCCCCAGAAACCAAATGTGACGCCGTAAAATATACAGCCGTGGTCGTACGCGATAGCCTGACACCTATAACGACGCGGAAACTGAATCGAGAAGATAGCGTCAGGTTGCACAGACGCGCGTGCCGGACGAATCGTTTGTGGCCCCGTGATCCCCATAACGTCCTTCTCGCATCTTCCCAGCGAAACGATGACGCCGCCCCGAGTTGCTTTTTAATATTGCAAAAATGTGTAATAATACGAACACCTCTGCCATGTCGATTTCAGCTTGTTATTCAGTTACTTTCAAACCCAAAGAAATACGAAAACTGTGCGCTACAGCAAACCTTCTTTGCACATTGGATAACACGACAGGAATGTGATTTGATAGAAAACATGACGTGCAGATTTGTACATTAAGGATAAGCGAGATTATTATCGTAGGATAAATTGACGGAGGATAAATATAAAGAGGATTAATTTCCGTTATGCTATCCCAAGATTTCGGAGCGACCGATGTGAAAGCGAAGTCGACTGCTTACATGAAAGGATTCATTGACGTTTTAATTGAGATGTTATTGCGCAGCAGAAGAAGAAAACTGAGTAAATTTGAAAAAGCAAAAAAAAAGCAGGGACATTTTTGTAAGATAGATGTAAGGATGGTCCCAATGCTAGTCATTGCCGAAGATTTAACTTTGTTAGTTAGCCCAAGGGGCCATTGTTTACTGCCCTCCTGCTGATGCCATTGTTTTGGAAGACTGCCGACATACGCCGCCGCGACGCCTTTTCGGCGCCTGCGGCGCCGTGTAATCGCGCATCCGCCGTTGACGACCCCACCAAGCGTGCACTTCGCCTCGCGGGCGGAAGGCGGAACTCGGCGTCGTGTGGACGTCCGCGTCGCGCCGGCGCGGATGCGGCCCCGGCCGCCGCCACCAAAGAAGCGCTACATTTCATTTACATTTGCATTTCATTTTAAGTGCCGAAGAGTCAGGCAAGAAAGTCTGTTTTTCCCGTTTAAACCTGTCTGTTAGAATGCTTGACCGGGCCCCACAAAGGAAATGACCCCAGATATTTCAGCTGACATTGTTCGTATGTTAGTTCCGTTTATGACCCGGTTCCTTGTTTAGAGCTTTTTCAGGTTTATTTTGGTTGCTGAACGACTGCTTACGGTATTATGCTATCACATTTTTAATTCCTACATCATTCTTGCTATCTTTCTTTTTCCAGCACTGCCTGCAAATTTTCCACAAGAATGTTTCCCACAAATAACTTTTGATGAAAATAAATGCCAAGTAGTGCTCACTATCTCCTATGACTTGTCACTATAAAGTTGCAGACTGACTTCCATAGTGTCATTATAGTGTAGAGTATGGTATATGGAACTTCAACGTGAATTATTCCTAGTAATATGTATTTGTCAGAACTCATCATAAACTTGGCTGCAATAAATAGTTAATAGCTAATAACTAATTGTAAAATACTAGTAAGCATCCAAGCCATTCCTTTTAATGTGAGAATATTTTATATGTTGGGCTCACCCAAATTTAATGGTTAGACAATACTCGCCTATAACAATACTAAATAACAAGCCAGAGATTCTGGTATTCTTAAAATTTCGGCATACGCTGCCTCGAAAACTTACAACTTCGAAAGCGATCGAGAAGACGAAGAGTCATAAAAGAGTGAGAGCTGATTGTGAGAATGAGCTAAGACAAGAGCGGGGACCGGCGGCTCTCGTCCCTGCCCCCGCCGCCTTCGCCATCACCCTCACCCCCGTTTATTTGCCCTACACCTCTGCTTCCCTCCTCCGACTACGTCCTTGCGCGCGCCCCCAAAGCCGCCCCATCGCCCTATGCCCTCTCCGCGCAGCCCCCGCAATCTGCGCTACGAATCGTGCCCTCGCTCTGCCTGGCCTGGCACATGCCAGCGCTGCCCTCGTCCGCACCCAGCCGCGCGCGAGCCGCGCCGCGCCGCCCGTCGCGCTCGCCCCCGGTCCAGCCAGCCGCGCCCAACCGCGCCTCTGTCCGCGCTCTCGCCGCTCGCTGGTCTCGCCCGCCCCTCCCCGCCCCCCCCGCCAGCCTCGCCACTCAGGGCCGTTTTACCAACCTGCCCGGCTCCGCGCCGGCCGCCGCCGCCCTCAAGCCCTGGCACCCATTTATCTGCCCAAGATTTTACGGCGCGCTCGCCTTCCCTCTCTCCCGCGAGGATGCCGAATCGTCCCGCCCATTCCCCCGCCACCTCTCGCGCCCCCTCGGCTGGGACGTGCCGGACGACGGGCGCTGGGCCCGCGACCCAGCCTGATTCTGCGATTCCGAACGACGAGGCTCCAGCGCCCGCAAGCCCGAGGCGTGGCGGGTGTGGCAAATGCTTGGCAAAAAGGCGGCAGGGGCAGAGGACGCGGCGCGCCCGAGGAGAGGCCTCCGAGCGTGATGATGCATTCGCCGATTCCCCTGGGTTGAAACGAGGCAAGACAAACATGCGAGTTGGGAGAGGTTAGGGTGCGTTTCAGTTGTAGTCCTTTTGATGTGTATGAAATTGGAAACGATGTGTGGTACGCACATAGGTGGCAATCCTCCTTTGCCGAACCCGTATGAAAAGACAGAATCACAAGAATTTTAGGATTGAAGGACTGGAATTTGAATATATGTATTTATGGCCTAGCTAAGGTAATTAAGATAGGATCGACTGGGTTCGAGTCACGGGAAAACTGTTTTATATTCTTCTCCATAATGTTAAAGTTTTTTGGGATACTCATACCACTACTAAAATAATATCGGAATTTTGCAGGCATTGTGGCAGTCATAGCATGAACGCAGTCAACACATAAGATATTAAAAGTAGAAAGATAATACATGGAAGTCCGTGGAGGAAATCAAAAGAAAGATAAATGCTTCCCAAAGCACCGTCTACAGAGAAGTTAAAACGTAAAGCTGCTTTCTCGGAATTTTGAAGGTAAAATCAAAGGCTTCTCTACTTTACACTGTCTCGCCATCTTCGTAAGTATTAGAAGATACGAATACAAATGAAGAAGCACATTAAAACGACATTACACGAGGATCAGATACAGGAAATAGTTGTTCCAGAAATAAAAAAAACTGAGTTGATCCACATCCACTCGTTATCTTTGCTACTGCAAATTTAAAACATAAATCATATACGACCTAGCTGCAATGACGCAGCAACTGAAAAAAAAACACGTCTTTCGAATAATTTAGATAACAGACCCAACTTATAAACATGATCATTTAACTCACCACCTGAATACTTTATGTTGAGTACGCGAGGCTTCTAGTTGTAGCATAATCCAAAAGATGAAAAAAATAACTTATTAACATTGAAACAAAAAGTGTTTAAATTAAATAATCCGTGTATGTTCGGATATCTTCTGTGTTGAACGCAATTAAAACTTATGTAAAAAATTAAAAATTATGAAAAAATCATAATTCAGAAGATTTGAATCCATTTTCAGACATTCTTCAAATTTATATTTCTATTTTTTGTTGTGAAAGAAAGGTAAATAACATTGAATATGAACTGTAGGGTAGGGATGACACTCAACTCATATATATGAGAATATCATAGTAAAAGATATTAAAAAAATATGCCACAGAAATGCGGACCTTCCTAATCACGGTCGGCGTATTTAATAGGCCTGACTTGGCACTGAATAAGTTATTGGTCTCAATCTTAGCTTTTATTCACGTTTACTTCAAATAGATTTCAAAAGTGTGTCGCTTAGTGCTTTAACAATGTACCATTTTCTTTCTAAAGCATCCGCTATTTCCATATTCATGACGATCTCTATTCTATTTTTATTATTTGTTATGATTTCTAGTACCAAATTATTTTGAATGTATATAATTCAGTCTTTTGAGGTTTCGAAACACAGTACCATCAAAAACCATCTCTTCGAGTTTCGAGTTACTATGCAAATATTACGTCGAAATCCTTTACTGGAAAGTATATTGTCAATATGATACCTAAAATACTACACCTAAATATTTTTTTTTAAATTTTTGTTTATTGTCGTGTAACACTACACACGATGATTTAGCATAATTAATAAAACAGTGATTTAATCAATAAATAACTTTATTTCCATTGATCCCAAAAGTTCTTAAATTGAAACACAAAGAAAGCTTAAATGAGGGTCGAGAAAGATAATGAAGTATTTGGCGGGCATGCAATAACGCATAGCAGGAACATATAAAAATTGTCTTCTAAATCTCTTTTGATACAAAACATCAACCCAGTTTTCACCAATGCACTCCATAATGTACTTAATTTCCATTTTAATTCCCATTGCCGTTCGTGCTTCACTCTTCATCTCTAAAAATTCTATTTTAAAATTAGACACCACCAGATCCTCTCCAAGAAAATGATCACGAATAACTTCTAAAATTTTGAAGTTAGTGATTATAAATCCATCCTTTCTCAGAATTAATTTCGTCTTCCTGGAAACTATTAACTTGCCTTTTACATAATGCCTTTTACATGCCTTTTATATAATGTTTTTATTTTATGTAATTGTCTTCACAATTCATAACTTCTGGATATGGAGACGGCTGGAAAATGACGACGTTCTGACGAAATTACGTTTTATAGCGTTTCGTGCCAATGGGAGAAAAAAAATCTACAAAAATAATGGTTACATGGACCGTCGTCATGCTACAGGAATTTAAGTAAAGATGGAGGTACATTGCTACCGCTCTGTAACGATATATTTGTGATGGGAAAATGTTTTCTCTTACATCAATATTAAACTTAGTTTTAGTGGCATTTTTAATGTTAACTGTCAACTGAAGCATGCAGAACCATAATTGCTGACCAAGTAAAGTCGTTCATGTTGACAATTTCAGACAACTACTTCCTTCAAGCAAGATAATGTTCCTGGTCCAAATGAATCGTCTCTATTAAATCGTCATTGCGCGTTTTAAAATATACTTTCTCAGGCAAACTCCTAACTGTGCACTCCGCAATTCTGTTAAAATTGAAAGATCTGAAAATATACCTTTGCTCCAGGAATGCATTTCTGACAAGACTACAAAAAATACGTCATTCGTCTTCAACGAAGTGATGCCACCAGTATAATTTGATTTCAAACTTTTTTTATGAAAAAATTAATTTCAAAGTATTTTGATAATTTTCCTACCAAACTGAATGTTTTCACTATAAAATCATATCGAATTATCAGTAGATTCAGTACCTGAATGAGAGAAAAAATGTTCCCTGTGATGACCTGGAATCACGTGTTCTAGGATGACATTTTTTCTTTCATCTTCCTAGTTTGTCATATTCACTCCCGGAAACAGATCGCCATAACATTTAGAAAATGTTTTGGATTGCATTGCTTTATCTAATTTTTCACGTAATATACAAAAGTATCAATGGTACCGTTGCAGAAAATCTCGTACAGGCGAAGAAAAGGTTTTTGCAACTGTTGTTTCACTTCGTCGAAAAATAATAGTAATGCTCCATATGGTATTTTAATATTTTTAGACAATTATTTTATGTCTAAATGGAAAGCATTTCAGAAATAACACTGTCTCAAAAGAAATGTAATTTAGATTGTCCGTGCGTCGATCAAAAGCAATATGTGTTAGATGTGAACATAATTACTATCGCTAGTTGGTAAGAAATGATCCATTTTCTCCTACACTGCACCAGAAATTGTTGCAAACGTGAATATTAATTAATTAATTTTCATGTATCCTTAAGGCTAGAAATGGGCAATAAATCACCGTATTTTGGTTCTTATCCAAATCTGACGCATTTTCTTATATTATCAGAATCAGAGTACGCGCAGCTGAAAAACGATGTTTGAGAATTCAAAATGTAATTTCTATGAATAAAAACCATGTTATTTTGTCTCCAGTACTGGCTACATCTAAAACTATTAGACGTAGGATTGTAATCGACCTGTATCTGTAATGGATGGTTCCGTCCAATATTGACGCAATCAACTTGTAGCACGCATGGTTTAGTATTTTTTTGTTTGAGACAAAATAGTAGCAGGATCCGATAAAGCCAAGTAACCCGTTGTGGTACATCATGTAATTTTACCTTAAAGAATCTTCTTGAAAAGATAGGCTAGAAGTTGTTTCTTATTATTGCTCAAAGACGTTGTTAAAGTATTTGAAATTTTCAAAGGGTTTCTTTTGACTTCTTCTTCCTACTGATGGCAGGAATTCAGATAACTTCATCCACCTCGTATTTCTAGAGGTGGAGAAGGAATTAGTCCAGCGAAAGTGGATTATGGTTTCTGCCTTAGCTGCTTCTACACTTCTATCTATGAGATGTGAGGACGAAGAAAGGGTAAGTGGGAACAGAGACTTCGAAACGAAGTCTTCGCGACAAACGATTTTGATTTGAAATAAGGGTTAGTTATTCAGCGCACGTGAAGCACAGAGAGCCTGCAGCAAAGTAATGATGTTTCTAATTCAACGACCTCACAAAGGTTTTTAAAGTTCACGTAAAATATTACCGCACAGAAGCGTTCATTTGCACGTACTAATAATATATTTTGTGGTTTGGCGATGCTCACACTTCCACATTCGCATACAAAAACAGTATCGTGCGTACGCTCTCGCTCACGCTCACTCTCTCTCTCTCTCTCTCTCTCTCACACACACACACACACACACACGCGCACACACGTACATACACACACGCACTCAAACACTAAGATGTTAGTATTTCTCTTACACGGACGAGGGAAAATTTACCTACAAACGTGTTCCCAGCCCCTCCAGTACGCCCTCAGATCACCTGTTTTTCCTAGAGGAAGCGGGACCAACCACACCATCAACAGCCCGCGAGCGTGCGAGCGTGCGAGCGCGCTAGCGTGTGTGCGTGTGTGGCTGGCTGTGTGCGGGCGGCCGGCCACGTGAAAAGGCTGGTAACCGTAATGGGCGGTTTCCCGGCGCGCGACGCGTAACGACGCTTCCAGGAACGGGCGCTCTCCAGACAAAGGCGCCGGGCCCCGGCCTCGAAGAGCGGACCGCGAGCAGCGGAGACAGGCCGATGTTCCTTCGCCCCGTGATTACCAGAGCAGTAAACGTCCGGGCTCGCCGCCAGAATTTACAATTTATGACGTGCGCAGCTCTCATTGGTGGAAAAAGAAACGGTTTTAAAAATGCACAACGGCTGTAAATGTCAACAGGAAAACTGCGACTACAAAGCGACAGTTGGCTGCTGAAGCGGCTGCAGAGGAAGAGGCAGAGAAGCGCATAAGAGGGCGGGCGCGGCGGAGAAGGACAAGGTGGAAGTATATGTGAAGTTGAAAATGAATGTGGAGGTGAAGGTGGAGGTGGAGGCGGAGGCAGAGCGCGTGGGGAGCTCCGGAGGAATTGGGTGAGATGGAAGAATGATGCTCCATATCGGAAAGTGATCTGCCTCTTCTTTTTTACGATTTCTCGGCTATAGAGTCTTGAGTACAAAATACGAAATTGAGAAAACGCGAAATAAAGAGTTTATGAAGGCAGATAAAAATAACATTTGTTGTACCAATTATCAACCACAAATTTCATGGACTGAATAACACAAAATAATGGTATTTAATATCGTTTATCTGATACATGGTAAGCACACACTTATAACTACTGGGAGGATAATGGTAGGGGCGAGGTTTTTTTGTTGCAATTTACAAATTTTTAACATGCAAACGCCCGCCGGAGGTACTCCGCTTAACTACTGATAGTATAACTTTTTTGAAACTAAAATAATAAAAATAAAATTTTGATTGATTGATTCGAGGTTTCGGTGGCGTCAAATGCCAAGATCATTGGTCCAATAAGTGTTGTGCCTGTTGATATCGCGGAAGGTGGCAGCGAGGTTCTGCTGTTGGATGGCGCAATTCGGCCATCCAACAGATTTCTTCCAACCACGTATTCACTGGCGGAGCACCGACCCAGCCACGACAAGAACTAATCTCCTGACTGGGCTTAGTGTGGTACCGACAAGTGTGGTATTGTAGTGGATGTGAATGTGTGGGTGAAAGTTTGGGGTGAGGATAGGGAAAGAAAGAGAAAGGAAAGACGTGCGTTCCGTGACCCGTTTGTTATGGTATTGCTCCGGCGTTCCCCTGCTGTTGATCGGAGAAACCACAGAAAACTTCCCATCAAAGCAGACGGCCCCTAGAATTCCTCCAGACAGCGGCTGACTTGGACCCATTTATCTAACTGGCGTTGAAAATTCTGACACCGTCGGGTTCCGAACTCTCAGACCTCACGTTCAGAGGCATCAGATGATGTCAGTGCAGTGCCTCTGATACGTCACCCCCTGAGCCACCTTTTCCAGACTAAAACTAGAATCAATGTATACTTTTTAAGCTTATCCATATACATCTTTCCTCAAATTTTTAATTAGATAGAACATTTTATAACATGTTAAAGAAATTACGTAATAATTTTAAAAAGTATATAAGATATTTGTAACAACCCAAGAAATTTTAGAATATCGTCTCCTCTGAAATACTGTACATTTCTACGAGAGGTTTGGGCGAGTGGAATGAAAATACTGTTTAATTTTTAATTTCATTTAAACATCGTAATAAAACAATAAAAAATCTGTACGTTGGGTATACAGGAGGGAAGCGCTCAATGTGATGAAGATGCTTCAATTGTGGCCTTTTTTCGCATGATGACAGCCCATTCAGGGAGAAAGTGTCGTGCATTTACTTTTTAGTTCCATACTCTGCAGTTCTACGAAACCGTAGTACATGTGTTAACGTGAAAATCTTTTTTAATGATTCAAGATAGTTATGATACGAGTGGTAAAAGTGGCACTTATTTTGCGAGTAGGTAATGTTACGACACGAGGTTGATTGGCCGAATGGCGCAATTCGACGAGCAAAATACAATCACTTTCACCACTTGTTTGTCGTACCATTTTTTAGGCAGCCTTATTGACTTTCGTTTTATCCAAGAATACAAATCACTAAGGTTAGTAGTGGCTGATGCGATAAATCTTACATTAAGGTCAGTAGTGGTTGATGTGATCAGACGAATTATTTTGTGTTCTTTGTTATATTCACAGTTGTATCTCACCATTTGAGCATCGTCTCCATTTGGCACTAGTGCTAAAAATTGAACTTTTAGCACGCTGAGCAGTTTCCACAAGTAACCACTTTTACTAGTGGCTGTAAAAAAACTTTTTTAACGGGAACCCTTACTATAATTTCGACAACTCTGTAAATGTTTCCGTTACAGGTAATTTAAATTTCATTTAAAATAATTAATTTAAATAATAAATATCATAACACAACATAATTAAATTGACGCGTGTATAGAAATAAGAAATTGAAATAAGCAATGTTTGATGATCAGAAAGTCAAGTTCAATACGTAGTCTTAGCAAAATAAAATTATATTTTTATTATTGTTGCTTGTACGTCAGAGAATGTCCGTATCATAGAGGCCGTTCTTTAATATTTGAAACAACGGACACAAGCTAACATTGAACTAAAAAACATATGGAAGATATAGTGTCTAAAACCATTGTTTTCATCTCCATCGTCTGAGAAAACGCTGCTTTTACTACTGAAAAAAATTGTGAAGTATTTCTTTCAAACCTTAGTAAGTGTTGAGAAAGACTAGTCACTTAATAAGATCATTCTATTGTGTAAACAGAAGTCCGACAGCTTCCGCCCTCCATCGGGAAAACGAGACTGAAAATTTCCATCGTGTAAGAAATGAATCGTCTTTGGCCAGGTTAGAAACTTCGCTTCGTTGAACGAAAGTGATAGGATACCCCCTAGACCGTTCCGAGATGACATCATCGTCCGGAGAGAGCCGAGTTGGTAGCAGGCAGAGGACCTCGGCGCTGCCGCCCCGCCCCCGCCGCTGGATCCGGCCCGGGGG
>BOPP01000326.1:327683-404575 GCA_017312745.1 Gryllus bimaculatus | reverse complement strand
CGAGACTCAGAGAGGTGAAGTAGGCGCGGGGGCGGAGGGGCAAGGTCTGGCGCTCCATTGCATGGAAGCAACAGGTGGGCCTGCGCGCGTCCAGCTGAATCAACGGCTCATGGCCGGCCGCGTGGGCAAGCGCGAGCGCACACGTGGCTCCGCCGCGCGCCGTCCCACCCCACCGCAGCCCCACCATAGCCCCTTCACATCCCCTCCACCGGCTCCTGCCCGGGCACACGCCCAGGCTCTGCATCGTCTGGCGGCTGTCTCACCGAAACTGCCCTTTGGCATTTCTTTGAATAGATACAGTTGGACGATAAGGACAATCAACAGTCGTAATCGTGTCAGCCAATTGGTCAAAATAATACCAATCATCTAACAAGCGAAAGTGAATGAGTAATTATTAACAAGTAAACATGGTTAGTTTAATAAGTTAACAAATCATCGCTAATAAAAAACAATAATGTTCAATATGTATTGTAAGAAGTTGTTAGAAACGCTAGCCACTCGGTAGTGCAACAGCGGAAGTTCGACTTACTTTTAAATAGCGAAATTCCTTTTTATCCGCCGATGTGAGGAAATACAAGACATAAGAAAGTAGATAAACAGAAAATCACAATAAACCGAGTCAGCAAAAGTTGATAAATCTGGTTTGAACATGACAATAAAATAGTCTTTAAATTCAAATTTTACTGAAGTAACGCGAGAAACGCTTATTCCACTAATATACTTCCACTTCCACTATTAAGATAAATGTTGTACGTTGTAATAAGATAATTTACAATTTACATGAATGTTCGTGTAAATAAGTGTTTGTTCTCAAACTACATAACTATCTTCAAGTCTGTATTTCCTTTGCGAACCCTCTCGACTTTGCTCCTCGTGTCTATCATTCTTTGAACATCGACATGTGCCGTCGCTTTCACTGCACCACCCAGTAGTGTGGTCTGGTTTATGTGTACAAAGAACAGATATACTGAAGATGAATTGAGATTCAGCAGAACGCAGCTACATACTCGTGTTGTTAAAAGAGTTGGAGAAATTTCTTATTGGCTTACGGCCAGAGCAAATAGGCAGACCTTAACGAAGCGAAACAACTTACGATGTAGTGAAACATTGACAGAGTTTTGTTGCAACACTTTACTTTAATCGTGGGAGAAGGTGCAAACACATTCAACGTTAATATCATAAACTAAATGTGGGAACCTTGCTAAATCACAACCAGTGTACACAAGATTATTTTTAATGCGCTAGGGACGGTCGGTGTTGCAAGACTGTTGCCTCACGCTTCGTCACCTGACGTCTATCTTCGCTTAGGACGACTGCTACCAACTCACATTTCTCCGTTTCTTTGGTCAGACATAAATTTTGCCTAGACTGCTCCTGAAATGCTGAAAACATGTGGAAGCGATGACTCTGGAGTTGGAGATCCCCCAAATAACAACCACGCACTGACACGAGGACATTGCAGCGTTGCGAAATCTTTTAGTTGGAACGTGACTCACATCTCGTCAGCTGGGTGCTGCGTTTGGAAGAAGCTTCTAAAGTTTCTTTCTCAGGTCATTTATACGTTTAAATACATCTCCAAGAAATTCACGACTTAACGATTAAGAACTTCCTGGTCTCTTTGAGACTTTTTTAAATTAGAAGTAAGGGACTATTGAAATGTGAAAAGATCGTTCTTATAGATGAATTTACTGGACCTAAAAAGATCTCACTTATGTCCGAAAATACGACACCGGTAACAGGAAGTTCTCAGAAATTACCAGAACTTTGGTCCCATGCATGATTTTTTTCCTTTCCATTTTCGCGCGCCGATTTCTTTCTTTTGCTCTTATTTTTGCTATACTTCAATGCATATCTCTGGCAAAACGTATGTTTTCGCAACCCGGCAAACATATTTCTGTATTTGCTAAAGTTAATTTTTATTTCTGGCTTACTTATCTTGTTTAGCCGTCACGTCGGATGAAACGACATAGTCACTACATTGCGTCCTCTCGTTGGGAACACTGTCTTACCTTTTAATGGGAATTTTGGGTCGCGGTGTTCCCGTTAGCACTTTCCTCCGACGGTCCCATATGATATCGAACATAAAAATAGTTTTACTTCAAGCGTTGTAAGTAGTATCTGATCACCACCTCAAGATGTGTCAATCATAATGTGGTCCCACAATATAGAACATCCTTCTTCGTATTCGATGTAACGGTTATGTAAAACAATAATAATTATATTGCAAACTAAGTACTTCTCAAACGTCATATATTGTGTCATAGTAACCAAACGTCTTGAAATGCAACACAATGACTATTTTCAAGACTCTTTTATAAAACACTTTTAAATAAATTTGCCGTTTTGTTGTATTCAGGACCAATATTCTCCTCAATATCGCTGTACCTATTTATAGCATAATATTTCTGAATATTACATATTATATATATATATGTATATATATATATATATATATATATATATATATATATATATATATATATACATACATACATATACATAATATTAGATATACTCTCACGTTTTGCAACGATACTTTATTCTAGAAAAGTGGAACTCCCTATAGCAATTTTTGATGGGAATATTTTATCACAGAAACTCCAAGGACACCACAATGACATTTATCACAGTGACAAAAAATGATGAGAATTTTCTATTTTTGTTTCCAAATGAATTTTTCCGGCATTGGTTCTCGTGGCAAAACGTCCGTTCCTCCAACATACCTCCAATACGCGACAAA
The DNA here is from genome assembly GCA_017312745.1 of Gryllus bimaculatus. NCBI lineage: Eukaryota > Metazoa > Arthropoda > Insecta > Orthoptera > Gryllidae > Gryllus > Gryllus bimaculatus. The sequence continues at coordinate 401,835 of BOPP01000326.1, read as the reverse complement.
TGAAAATGAGTAGTAATGTATAGACAAAGTTTATTACTTCTCTGGCTCTCGATTGCAGGAAGCAGGATTACTCGTATTCAGAATTATTCCATGGTTGTCTGGGATTTGAAATTCGTATACAATGTATAACGTACAAGACGTAACGTAAGACACAAAACTCAGTAGAGTCTATATCCCGAACCTTCCTCAAGTTCGCGTGCCTATCTTTCTCCCAGTTCCGTCATATCTTTCCGACAAAACTTGCAACTGCAAGCTTCTCGCCTGTAACAAGCAGGGAAACGGTCACGCAATCTCTGCTTTAGCAAGGCGAATGCGGCGGTGAGGTAAGCAGTAACCACTGAGCCCGTCAGGCTCCGCTGGTGGCCCCGAGCAGCGATGCCACAGTGTTGCGTTTTGGTTGTGATAGATGAATATAGTTTTCTTATTACCCTCTCTGTGCTTATGATATGTATCTTGGAAGAAGCTCGCTGTCAGCTACTTTACTTGACCAGATGTTTACTTCATGTTGCCCCCGGGGTAGCAACTGAGGAGAATTCGAACGAGATGATGATAGGGGCGGTGTGAAATATTTTATTCCTACCCGATAATGTGAGTAGTTATTATGCAGGAAACAATTATTTTCTTGGAATACGTAAACGTTGAGTAAGAAAACTGGCAAAATTTTACCAATATATCTCTCGAATCGTTAACTATATTGTAATATCTTTTGCTGGATCTTTTCTCTCACATAGAAAATGATTCCATGTGGTTCACCCGGTCATAAAGCGCATAAGAAAACTCTTGGCGCAACCAATTGTGACGTATAACATTAATCATATCATCGATCACGTATCATCAAAGAGAATGGGATATACATAATATTGATATACAATGAATTTTTAAATGGTCTAGATTCGTTATATTTTTTCAACAACATTTATAATGACACTGAAATGAAGCTGATAAAGTCCGATGAAATACTTGAAGTTTTAGTGTATGTTCAGCATGTTAGTTATTAAATCAGGTGCCAATGATATTACATTTCTAATTATCGTAATCACATAATCACGGTGATAATATCGAGGCAGATGATATCGTGTGGGCGATTCCAGTCTCGACCACCGAACGGTTCACATCGCAGAGCGCTTTTAAAAGTGGGAACACTAGCGTTGGTACGGGCCCGCCCGATACCCGCAAACCGGTATATATTTGAAGTGCTTCTAGTTATAAATGTCTTAATAAGTGTATTATACAGTGTTAATCTAGTGCTTCGAATAACGTTCACCAATGGCATTCGATGTGAATCAATCATCAGGCAACGTAGTCAGCAATGCTCTTTACATTTTACACAACTCCAGTAGTATTCTGCGTAGCAACTTCATCAATTTATCTACCTCTCACAGTGAAAGTGATACAAAAGAGGATTCAGCCATGGAATCATCTACTTCAGAAACTTCATGTTACCAAGTCCCTACATTTGTAACCTTAGGCAGCCAGCATAACTCAAAGAAAAGGGTCAGTACGCGAGGATGCTTCGAACAGCGACAGCAAAAAACACAATGCACGTGCCAGCAACAGTGACTATGTTAAAGGTTATACACAAGATTTTGCCAGTATTATACCAGCAGATGGTTACGGAGGCTCCGAAGCCCATATTTTCAATGAGGCAAAGGAGACCTGAGACATGTAATCTTCATGTAATGTCCCAATAGGTAACAGATTTTCGGAATTAGCGTCCAAGGAAACCAAATCTCTTCCCCCAGATAATCGCTTCAACTATCTAAATTCTGATCAATCTTCGCAGTCTACTAAAACCAACAAAATACCCCCAATTTTTATTGCCGAGATAGCACCAACTCATTTGTTAATGAAATTAAAATTAACGAAACAAAAATTTCGTAGCTGAAAAAAGTGAAAATAAATCCCGGTTGAGCTGATAGTTTTGGTAAAATCATAAAATACTTAGTCAACACAAATCGAAGATTCCACTCCTACAGAGACCACGCAAACAAAAACTTTTCGGTAGTATTAAAAAATGTCCACCTCTCCATAACTGATAGGGAAATCATGCAAGATCTAATACAAAGACTCCCATCCAATGTTAAAATCATTCGTCTCCAGAAGGACAGCCAGTCCATTCCTGTTGGTTAGCGGCTGAGTTCAATGGCAATGAACCACTGGAAACAATACTCAACATGAATTAAACCTGCAACCTCAAAGTCACTACCGAAAAAAGAAAGAGACCAAAAGATCCACTACAGTCCTTTACGTGTTTGGACTTTAGACAAACAATTGCAATCACAAAATTAGCTGTGCAATTTGTTCTGGTAATCATTATACTGTAACTTGCTCTGAAAGTAAAGTAACTCCCACCTGCATATTTTGCAAAGGCAATTACCGTGCAGATGTAAGAAATGAGAACTGTTTATACTATAAGGAAATTGTTGAAAAGAAAATCACCCCACCCCATAATACCACCCCATAATGAGAAATGCATACCAAAGAACACAGACACCATATTTTATCAACCAACAAGAACACCTTTCTTCACTACACTCTACCCAACTAATCCGAAAATTCACTAGAAAAAACTCTGTAAGCTAATAAGGATTCTTAAACAATAGATTACAGAGTAACCACACACAACAAAACCAACAAGACAATAATTTCCTTTTAAATTCAATAATTAATTCTCTTTCGTCCTGCATTATCAACTACATAAACTCCCACATACTATCTATAATCAATACTATTCCGAATACAATAACAGCTTATTATTTAAATAACAATAAAGTCAATACTAATAGCAGTCAGAAATAAATAAGATATCACGTAATTAATATACCAAACATCACAGGAATAGAAACAGTAGCAATAAGCCTAACAATGAACAATCAATCATGGAATGTATTACCAGCATACTAACCTCCAACAATAAAAGTACAACCCCTAAAAATACTTAATCTATTCACACCAAATAAAAAAAATACTAGGCGATTTAAACGCCAAACACACAAACTGGGGATGTCGCACTAGCAACCAAGCAGGAAAAACACTATCACAAATTTGAAACAATACCACTATTGTAATACTATCCCCTCCAGAACCAACATACTATCCAAAAGACGCAACTAAAAACCAGTCATTCTAGACATCGGAGTGACGGAAATATCAATTTTGACTCAACCGCATATCATGAACTCGACTCTGACCACATTCAGGTAAACGTACTTGACAAATCCCACATTTGCGATCCCCATATCCCAAAAATAAACACACTTAAATTAAACTGGGTTAAATTCCAGAATATAACCAGAAATTTAATACAAAAAATAAACATCTTAAGTAATTCTATAGAAATTGAAAACGCCGTAATATTACTAAACACCATAATACATACAGCAATAAGAGAAACGGAACACACAAACGCATAACAATGTTAAACATTCAGTTGTACCTTGAGAACATAAGAAAAATGACGAGAAGACTTTGGAACCTAACTAAAAGCCCACATATAAAAGCAGAACTAAATATATGAACTAATATAGTTAAGAAATCAATAAAAATAAAAACCTCAAATTCCAAAACAGGATACCATCTTTGACAACACAAAACACCTCCATACGGAACTACAAAAAACAAATACAAACAAAAAAGAAAACAATAATTCCACCTTTCAACTTACTTAAAGGTAAAGTATTCACCCCATCCGACAAGGCAGAGAAAATAATTACTCAATTACTCTAACTCACTTTGAGTCAACTTTCACTCTCAACCAATCTAAACAGTACCCGGAACACAGCATAATAATAAAGTCAATAAAACTCCCAAACTACCGTCTACACCACAAAATTCATTTCACAAACCCTAAGGAAATAAAAACAAATTATTAACTCTCTCTCGATAATAAAAAGTGCCATGTCTCGATATTATCAATAATTCAATACTAAAACACTTACCAGCCCCCGCAATTGCATACTTAATAAATATATACCTTTCATGTTTCAGAACAAATAATATTCCATCCACTTGGAAGTATGCCATTATTCTTCTCGTTTCGAAACCAAATAAAAATTCAGCGAACACCGACAGCTATAAAATAATACTCCAACGACACAAAAAAAGCACCCACAATTAACAAAAGCAATCTTTAGAGAGCAATTTGGATTCACTGAACATATATCCACACAATACCAACTCTTCAGAATTACAGAACAACTCAACACAGCATTGCAGAAAAAACAGCACTCAATACTCATATCACTCGACATATCACAGGCATTTCATAGAATATGGCATCAGGCACTAGTAAGTAAACTGGGCCCTCCACAGTACATCATCTTAATAATAAAAAACTACTTATCCATCAGAACCTTTGCAGTAACAATCAACAATTATCACTCAAATCCCAGGTCAATCAAAGCAGGATTACCACAAGGATCCCCCTATTACCTGTTCAACCTGTATGTACCAGACTTTACCATATATTCAACCGTAAAAACATCACAGTTTGCAGGTGATATATGCTCTCCTCCTACCACACTCTTCTCAATATTAAAAAATCATACAATTATATGTAAACCAAATAGGTCATCTAAATAAAAAATAAAATTAAACTTTAACAAAACTGTAACAAAAATTTTCTCTCTAGGGCCATACACTTCACCAACCACATTAATATTAAATAATGTGCCCATTCCATGGTACCCCCAAACATGCCAATCAAATATATTGGACTGCACATGCACATCCAAAATGAACTGAAAAAAACACTCAAAGACATCAAAATAATACAATTTTAAAACAAACTGCATCAATTAAAAACTAATTAATATGAATAATTACCTTCCCTACAAAACAGCAATAATATTATTATACAAAACAATAATCAGACCGTCTGTTCTCTATGCCTACCTAGTATGGATTAATGCTGCAAAAACAAACATCAACAAAATTCAAATAGTACAGAATCAATTCCTTCGCACCATCACTAATGCATCCTGGTTTTTATCTAATCACCAATTACATAATGAATTCAATCTCGATACTATTATTCACCACATCACCTACCGATCTCACAACTTATTGTCTAATATGCACCATATCCAAAGTTTATCATCATTTAAACTCTGCAAAAACCCCGTTTATCCTACTCGCATCAAAAATGAATATCCATACCATATATTCTGTACATTATCAGATCTAGAATAGATCGTATGAGGTGCGACCATGGTTTCCTCAATCTCTGTAGAAGAGTTGAGTTAGGTTAAGTAATATTTATTAAGCCATCAACACACATGTATATTTGTCCAAGTGATCAATGTACAAAACAATCAATTTAAAAAAAGGATATCCAGTCGTTACCAATAAACTTGTATAACATCGAGACAGAAGAATATAGGTCCATCAGACAAACGTTAAAAAATTAATACCCGGAAGTGCACAACAAAAACAATTATTTAATTGTTTGATCAATATTTCATTTCTGTCAGAAATATTTAATACATAACAGCACAACAGCATTAAACTTTGTTTTAATGTGTTTGAATTAATAGTTGCGATGCAACGTTTGCACGGAATTGACAATTCTTTGTTCAAATTTCGGTTTCTTGGCGTTCTTCAAAGAAATGATGTGGGAAAATGATTATTTAAATAATGATTGCTGGTGTAAATTTTACTCATTTCCTTCATTTTCCCAGCAGAATAAACTTGACAATGATGAACTAGCAACCATTACTTCCCGGAAGTGCAAGTACGGTTACCAACTGGCTGTGCCATCACGGTAAACATACATTGGCACAGGATGGTCGGAAATTATACACGCCTTTGGCATGGTATTGTAATGCATCAAGGCATGAAAGTAAAAGTATGTTCACTCTACCGGTTATAATTTTCACGCTAAACAATGTTTCAATTTTGTTTACCTACAAAGAATCGTTGTGTTCCCCCATACCTTTGAGAAATTTATCGAAAACTCTACAGAAACTTCGCGTGACTTTTAAAATTCATAGTATCACAGATAATGAGTAGTTACGAGAAGCAAAATTTTGATGACGACTTAATTTATAAGTTTGTGAAAGTTTTATCTTAATAAAACAAAACAAATAGCAATTAAACGCGCTTTCTTTCGAGCCATATGCCGAGTGACTATGTTCCACGTGTGCGAGATGTATTACGCTATTGTCTGAATCTGGCTAATTCCTGAATTAGGCGAATAATGTTCATATTAGCCCTATATGGGTGAATAAAATCCCACATTATCCAAATTGGTTGAATAAAATTCGGAACATTTTCGAAGCAGACTTCGGACTTTAGCACGATGAAGTGCCCATAACCCAACACAAGGTTGTTAAAGCAGCTGGAGACGAGGAATAGCATTTAATATATGATCAGACTATTGGCAGGAAGTTTCTAAGTATTGTGAGAGCCAAAGCTCATAGTTTTGAGTTCCAATGTGTCAGTTGTAAATTTCTATTTACACGCCACGACCTGGCCAAAGCTAAAATTTATTATATACCTCAGCAAAAATTTCGCTGCACATTTCGCAGTTGGCAACAAGCCTCCACCTTTTGACCTTCGCGATTTACATAGATCAATCTTGAATGTGCAAGACATTTTTATGCCAAAATTCTTATTGTAAAGACATGACATCTCATACTCGGACAGCCACCTTAGCCAGCACTCTATAGCTAACGCCAACATTAGCCGGATGAAGTTCGAAGTGATCCGCTCGTCATTTATACAGTTTTTTCTAAAACGCCTGGGAAAATGTGAAAGTTAACCGGTAACTCCTAACATTTTAGTCGTAACATATATACTTTCCTCAAATACTATAAATATTCCTTATTACTAAAATTCTAAACACTAAACTGTTTGTAAAAGCCTGCAGCTGAGCGGCCGGCTCGTCGCCTTGTGAAATGGAAGCTTTAGGAGACCCAGAGAACTAACCTCTAAACATACTGAAGAAAACGCAAACCAGGTAAGCAAAACCTATTCCCTCATAAAAAAAGTAAGTGTATCGTTAATAAAAGAAAAGCTATACTGATTAAAGCACAGGAGCAACTTCTCCTTTGTGAATCGGACTATTGAAAATTGGAACAATATACCTGTAAAAGAACAGCAGGTTCTATCTTCTAATACAGTCAAATTTAAAAATATTCTTTAATCGAAAGAGAACATTTCTATTAATACTGGGGACATACATCATCATCATCATTATTATTATTGCTATTATTATTATTATTATTATTATTATTGCTATTATTATTATTGCTATTATTTTGTTATTACAGTTAATTTATTATTTCTTGAACTATTTCTAACAAGGTTACGTCACATACGAGTAAACAGTAAAGAGAAGTGAAATAGCGTGTTAAACACGGAAGGAAGGCATAGTAGAATGGCGTGTCAAAGGAAAATAAGTACAAAATATTAATATGGAGATAATTAGATATTTAATTAGAAGCAATTGATCAACTCTTATTTATTAATCCACGTTTTGACAGCTAACGGCCACGCCTGGGCCTTGTTTTGATTTATTATCCTCGTCCGCGGGACAAGGGAAACAAGTGGCGAGCATGACGTATTCCCTTCACTGAATCTAGCATACCTGCCGTGCCTGAGATTTTCTTTCGCCATACAGCTACAGAAACTGAGACAATTGTAATGAAAAGCTGCAGCTATATTTTTGCCGCAACCAGGAACCAAACTCAGGATCGCACCAGAGAAAGCTCAAAAGCTGTCCATGAGACTCTCGAAGGGTACTCAATAATAATAATAATAATAATAATAATAATAATAATAATAAAAATTATCATTTTTTTCAAACAAGGAGACGGCACATCATAAAGTAAATTCACACACATGTATATAGTTATCGATGGTTATCAGCTGCAGATTAAACTCCTCGTTAAGAAATATATGAGTCATTACCTCCAACATGTGCCTCGTTATAACAAATGAACTAAGGCAGAATAATCAATCAAAAAAAGTTTTTTTTCAAAAAGTTCACTTAACAGTGCAGGCATATCTGAACTTAGACTACTTCATATCCTGATCTTCAGAAGACAGATTTTTTTTTACAAAAGGTCTTCTCAGTGAAGTTTGTATCGACCCCTTGGCGGTCAGTAAAATTTTAAAGGTCAATGAAGATTGCGAGGTCGACTGGGGGGTCAACAATCGATAGGAACCGGCGACTGCTCGGTAATCACAATCAAAACACCTCTGATTACAAACTAATATTAATGTAGTTGATAATTAATTGTTTATCTACATAAAGCTACAAACTTCAATAATAAATAACAAAATCGTCCTTCAATACAGAAACTTCACTTGGAGAATAAAATAATTTAAATGATACGGTTTATTATCATGAAAACACTCCGAGGTCAACACTGAAGATTTGTTAACCCCTTTTTAAGCAGACACATCGTCCAAAGAAGATTAGAATTCACAAATAAATACATGAACCAATATCAAATACACACATACGGCGCCATATACCATATCGGAACCTTCGCTACTGTAACAAATCAAGAAATAGGAATACAGTAGGTTAGTTGATACCAAGTTGGTGCGATTCTCTGCAAGCTATACGACTAGTCCGATTCTCTGCAAGATATACGTGCCATCAGCAGCATCAATTGCAGTAACGAAATGATCTCAATTCATGAACTGTTCCGAGACAAAACTCAATCTAATTACTTTTCCTTTATCATGAATCCCGTCCCTCAAAAGTATGTGTGATAAGAGAACGACCACTCTCAGGACCATGAAAAAACATCTGCAACGTCCACAGGCACACTAGTGATTTCGAATAGACGATTATGGGAACTATATATTTTGTAAAATGCAAAAAACCGTTCCGACCGATAGATGAAGCCCGTGAGCGATACAAAAGCGCCATGAATCCCAGGTAAATGTTTTCAAATATTTCACCATGAACGTACAGGTATATTCTACTAGCAAACACTCTACACAAGGAAAAATTAATAATACGTAGAATATTATATACATATTTCAATAGAAGATTTTATTTAATTCTCAGTTTCTTACGAGTTGACAGTGGATCAACAGACACTATAAAATGGAAAATAGCCAAAAAGGCACTAAAAAGTCTCGAAAATAGACACGTAAATAGGCATTTAAATTAAGAAAAGGCACAAGTCACTGCTGATATTCTTTGCCAGTTCTACATTTTCTAATGGTAACAAATTAATACACAGGGATGAAACCAAATGAGATATGCACGTCAACCACCATAAATAATTAACTGTTCATGTAAATCTCACGTACATGTCGACTCGTTCAGCAACCTTATTTTAATACTAAATGGTATTTGTGTCTCTTAAGGACAAGGCGAATATGCCAAACGAACACCGTGAACAGTATCACATACTGAAATGGCAATGTATTATCAAATTATGTTCAAAATGTGCTGAAGTAAACTACCAATATCGAACTCATTTTTACCATCGTTGCCTAACCCGGAGTACGTTGCAATTCTTTTTTACTTTCCCGCATACGTACGTATATACGGAGTAATATAGGGAAAGTTATGTAATGCTACGGAAAATCGATTTCGAGATTTCCACGGAAATACACGTTTTGGGGTCCCGAAATCCCGAAAATATATATTTTTTTAAACGTTCGTCGGTCCGTCCGTCCGTCTGGTGTCTGTGAACAGTACTAGCGCCTGGAGTGAATTAAATCTTTGAGATTTTGAAAAAGAAAGGTTTAAAATTTGGGAGTACTTCACATGAAGCCCTCAGGACATTTTTTAAATTTTCTCAAAAACGGCTCCAATTTTTTTCTTTAAATTTCTTGTAAGAATGGAGTAAAATACACTTATAAAGATGGCAGAGGTCTGATTTTGAGGTTTAACACCGAATTTTCGAAAAATTTCAAAATATTAAAACCTACCTACAACTACATAATTGAAGATAGAAGATTTTTACTTCAAATACAATTTCTTCTCCCTAGTGAGTTCTTTCATTAAAGTCACGTACATTTAAAAAAAATTAATAGTTTTTGCGCAATATTGCGTGCAATATGTGCAATTTTTACAAAAATTACAAAAACAAGATTTTCTCACAAATGTCTCCAAATGTTTTCTTTAAACTTCTGGTAAGGATAGTGCTAAAAGTTCTCTACAAAATGACAAAAACGCCATATTGCTCTATTCTCTTTAAAAAAAAAATTACAAAAATTTACTTTTTTGACTTATCATATCCAGGTTATCCTTACTTTATCCCGGAAGCTAATGTTAACGGTCATTTATTCACATTATTGTATTTATGAGTATATGTGATTCAAACAATGTCATATATAGTTTCTCGAAAGCTCTACCTCCTCCTTTGAAAACTAGCTCAAAACTCCGTATTTTCAGAATCGCTCAAACGCCATTTTCTCGAAAACGGCTACAAACTTTTCTTAAAACATTTCGAACGGATAGTGGTAATTGCACTCTTTAATATGACGTGAAGTTAATTTCGTTGTATTTTTTCTCCAAAAATTACACAAATGTATATTTTTTGAAAAATCACTTACGCCGTTGATATGCACATTTCCAGAAATTTGTAGAAAGTATTGTATTAGTGTGTTAAAGTACTTAATATGATTTGAAATTAAGTTTTTCGAAAACTCAAATCTTTTCTTTAAAAAATGGCTGCAAATTTCCAATTTACAGTAGCGCTTAAACGCCAGTTTTTTAAAAACGGCTCTAAATTTTTGCCATTTAGGCCGAGGTTTTACTGTTCTATAATAATCTTAGAATAATACTTCCGGTCTACAATTAGGAACCCGAAAAAATAAGAAAATGTCAAAAAAAATTCAAAAAATGTACTTTGGGTGTCGATAGCTGGCAGCAGCGATAAATCATATATTTTTTGTATTGAAATTAGGTAAATTTATTATATCTTTGTTCTTCGCAGTAAAGCATATCATTTTATTTGCCTTTCATCCTTAAAATTACGAAATTGCTTACATTTAACATTAAAAATATCATCGAAATAAGATATCAGATTATGAAAATTAAATGCGTTTAAATCAGCATAATTCCTCAAATTTAAAATTTAATTCCTAATATAATTTATTCATATTATACATTTTAGAAATGCATAGACAGAAATTTAGTTAACAATTTTTGCCGCCCCTAAAAGTTTGCTGTCACGTGCTTCCTGGCTTATGCGTAAATTCGCCCTTGCCCACCCCTCGTTTCAGAGCAGCTGGGCAAAGAGCCAAGATAAATAATACAGGGAAGTCACATGTGAATCTCCCCAGTAATGAAAATGGCCCGCAACTAAATTGAACGTTTTAATTGTGGCCCTTGAGACCTTGTAAGACGGACAACCCTGACATAGAACAATGCGGACAACCGACGAGCAGGCAAATGAAACAGTTTATCCTTGCTCTATTAGTAAGGATTTTTTTAGCATTTAAATAAAAGAAATAAAAGATATCTTGAACAACATATTTAATGTAAAAATAAAATAAAATTGTCGGCAAAAACAACTCCTTTTATATCCACTCGAAATGAAAACCGTGTGTCTGAGTGGATGAATGGGGCAGATGGCGTGGAGTGATGGAGGGCTGCGCGGCACGGCCAGCAGTTGAGAGGCCAACGGCGGAGTCCCCTTCAGCGCGTTTGCGGGCGGAGTTCGTCGCCCGCGTGCCGCAAATTGCAGGGAGACACATTTATTGTGTTCTTCTCTCGGCCCTTAATTACAAACAGCACGGACGCCGGGGCAAAGAGCGGCGCGAGCAGCGCGCTTCGTTCCGAAGTGTGCGCGGGCGTGCAGCCTCTAGAATCAACGTCGACAAACAGATGCAGAATGGACTGGCCTTAGGGGCACAACGAACACCATTTGATATTAAATAAATACATTGATTAATACATTAATAAATAAATAGAAACTTCAGGTGTTCGAGTTAAATGTAGAAATAGTGACTTATGAAAATCTACAATCAAAACAACTTTCCCCCAACCCAATTTTTACGAAACACCATTCTCAAAAGGTGTTGAGAAGATATGGTGAACGTATGTTATTGCATTCAATGGACAGATCCTGGTGAAAGCTACCGACGGTAGGAACTTCAATTGATAAAGTACTAACATAGATTTAGAATGCTGTATATCACAATAACTTTGATCAAATTAAAATTGGGTCTACTTATAGAGGTTAGAAAAAGATTCAATCTGATACTATTATTATAACATCCACATTATCTAAGTATTATGGCACCATCTTCGTACTCCCGAGTTTTAATTTCGAAGACAAACTAAAATTCGCCTAATCACTTTAATAAAGCGTAGTTTCATCGATAACCCAGTTGTATTAGTAAATAGCATTAATGAATTGAGAAGAGTATCATTCAATTATCAACATCAAAACAGACTTCTAAGTAAATCCATGAATTATTGAAATCACATACGATCGCAGTATAAAGTGTTGGCGGCTCGTGCAGGATTCTTAAAGGGAGGATGGGAGTCATGCAAAGGGAGGCATGAAATTAAATAAAACATACCACAAACTAGATTAAACGCAGATGTAAAGAAAATTCATAACCTTTACGGGGATCATCAGTGGTTGAAGAATTCTGCTAGTAGCTCGCTGAAGGCTCTATCAATGCGATATTCGTTTTTACAAAAAGTGTTATTTTAGCAAACAATCAAGATGTACCCGTGATTTTTCGTCCTTTTGAATTCCACGACCTAACTATTTAATATAATTGAAAGCAATACACGACCAAACATCCCTCGGACTTGAAAATAGAACGCATGGGAAATATATTTTTTTCGCAATCTATTTACCTGAACGCTTTATTATTGCACTTGGCGAAAAACATCAGATTCTCTCCTGTGTTGTGCTGTACTAAACTTCAGTAGTGTCGGAGCCGGACGTCCTTTCTGTAACGCAGCAAGTTCTTGTAAATTTATTCTAAATTGCCCAAAATATAAAAACTCACTCATTAAACGACTAAAAACTAACAAAACGAACAAAGAATGAACAAACTACCTTCTTGTCCGAATTTAATTCATATGCAGTTGAGAACGTTTTCGAAATAACGGTCGTACATTTGACTACGCTTTGAAGAAACTATTCTGGTGATGCTCATCCTATACGGTAATACACAGAGAAAATTGTACGAGTAATAAGCAAATACCATCCATGTGATTCCAGAAAGACTCCCTTCATTGAGCTTGAAATCTTACCATTACCTTGTCTACTTGTTAATGAATCTAATTTTTGACAAAACTGACTTACTAAATGGTTGGAACATACTTTCATGCAATAGTGATTTTTATAATTACAACACACGTCGCAGAAATCATATTTATAAGATGACATTAAACAATTAAAATCAATACATTAGTTTACGTGCTAAGAAAATTATCTTGTTTGTACACAATTAGATAGTATAGTAACCATAAAAAATATTTATTTCAACAATGACATATATTGTGTTAGTTGACATTTGTACTGTATAATTTTAGAAAGATATCACATTGCTATAACTTGCTACGTACTTCCTGATCAATAACCTTATCTCAAACAGGTTTTCGCCCTGATTCATTGAGCAAAGCGGCCCCTTGTTTGCTTTTGGCCATTAATGTAGCTTCACTGCGCGCACGATCTGTCGAGCTGTCCTTTTGCTAGTTAGGGTAAAAGTAGAGTCGTTAGTCTAGGTTATTAATTTTTTAGCAATATTAAAAAATAAAATTGTTTACTGATGCGAATACATTTTGTAAACTAGAGAGCGAAAATGTGTAGTTTTCAAATGTTGGTAACCTCGCATTGTACGTATTTTTATTCATAATTCAAATATTTATGATTAATAGAGGGGAAGAGATTCTAAAACTCAAGAAAAGATGCGCAGCTTATACTTCTCCAATACATGTTACATACAGTTTTATCTTTTATATGGCGAAAATAAATCAAATCAAATAATTACCCTTCCATGCGGGTAAAAATAATGAGATATTTGAACTGTAGATATAATCAGAAGAATTTCGTATTTCAATCAAATATACTTTTAGTAAACAAAAGTAATTTTCCTTGTAACTCGTTAATTGAATTTTGATTTCTATCCATCAACGCCATTCCAGAGTAGGAATTGTGTCCGAAAATGGGAGGATGAAAGGAGACTAGAGAAATACGTGTTCTGCAAACTTGCATCAGTCCGTTTGGACATGTTGGACGGTTGCCAGATCTAGATGATGTCCTTAGCTATCTACTCTCTGCTCTTACATGTCTAAGCAAAGAGAACAGCAATGGTTATTTTGTTGGAACACATTCTAATACCAAACAACTGAAATTAACTACGGTGTTACGACAGGGTATATTTTCTCGCATAATTTTAACAGCAACGCATTATTATACTACAACGCAAAAATGAAAGTGTTCCTAACCAGCAAAAATGTTGTTTTCGGGCCGACACTCCAATTCAAACCCAACGAGTTAACTAGCCATGCGTGTTACTGCTACACCACTCATGATGTCACTCATTCACCAGTCACTCACGATGTTTTCACTTAGGCAGAAGCAATTTTCGAAAGTTCAGACTGCTCAACGAAAATGAGACCTACTCTATTCTTTACGAGTTTCTTGTTATACCCGTGAAAAAAGAAAAACTTGGAGAGGCTTTTAAGAAAATAAGAGAAAAGAATAAAAATTGCCTATGCTTCACTCCAAACTACGCAAAAACTATTCAACTTTGTAAAAATTTGGCATGCCCCTATTTAAAGGTCTGCAGAAGATATCATTCAGAAAAAATATCTAGTATCTTCAATATTGAAGTTGTAGGAAGACACTGAACAATTTAATAATATTTTTCATAAATCAGGGATTCGAACGCAAATGAGTCCTGTATCATTCTTTTAAGCGGTTGATACGCTATTCGAAGATAAAACGTAATCCAAAAACTTGAGAGGCATTTTGAGAGCATTTTTTAAATGTTTTGAGGCTCCATGAAAAATACCCCTTAAAATTAAAACACCCGTTTCAATCTTTCGTTCCTTTAAATTAGTCGCGGAATATCAGTTTTGGGAGAAAATTGTGTGAACTGTTTAGACGCTAGCGTTGACCACGGACGGACAGACGTTTTGCCGTCTATCGATTTTTCGGAATCAAGGGTCCACAAAACATGAATTCTGACTTCACAACGTTTTAGAAGAAGTAATTTACTACATAGAAGAACAAGAATTGTCGTCATTTGCGTTACCAGAGCCCGGTAATAAGAGTTATTCTGTCGAAAAATCGCAGTTTTCCGCTACATGATTATAATGTTTTATCTTCTTACGAAGTAAGGCGAGAAAGGAAAAAGAAAACTAGCAATTGTGCATCAGAAAGTAGCCAAATCGCAGGTGCAATTTTAGTAAGCGCATCGAAATTACGTACATGACTTTTCGAAATTCATTCTGTTTCAGAGTACCAGCAAAATGTATTTATTAACATCAAAGCGGTACTTCAAAATTTAAGAATAATTATGTTCTCTAATCTACTTCTTCAGGCTGCCAGCAAGCGACAGTTTTGAAGCGAAGCAACGAAGTCGGTTCCAAAGACTGGAGTAAATTGGAAAGTTGTGTCATGCAACAACTGAAAATAAATTAACATATGATTACGGAATAGATCCAAACTGCTTACATTCTGAGATAATTGGACATTTGTTTACATGTCAATAAAAGAATATGGGTCTACACACTAATATTTTTGTGGATTTATGGGAACATCAACCAACCCTTTTTCCAAACTCGATTCTCAAAAGGTGTTGACCAGATATGGTGTACCGCTATTATTGCATTCAAAGAACAGGTGATGGTCCATTTATCCTATACACTTGACAAAGCACTAGGATATGTTTTTAAAATGCTATATACCACATTTATTTACGCTTCAATTAAAATATTATCTACAGATGGTAGAAAAAAGTATGTTTAACCAGCGAAATGTTATTAAAAACATGCAGAAGCGGGCGAAAGTATTTTTAAAAAAATGGAAATTCATTTGAAAATTCACAGTCCAATAAAAATTCACGAATTTGTTTTGCTAAACGTAATGTGTATTCTCTCAAACATTCCATCGTTCAGCATTCCATAAGATCATGGAAGTGAACAGGATAATATTTGACAAGATTAGAAGTATCTGAAGCAGATTCAAGTATCTGTCATGTTAATCTTGAAGTCATCAAAAGATGGTTTTCGCGTTCTTGGTCGGCCAGCCAGTCTAGATAAGCATTAGACTAGGACGACTGTGACTCTATTATATCTCGCATGTTAATTTTACTATGCAAGTACCTGAAGTGCCAGTTATGTACATACGACATTCATAGCCGATTGAATTCAAATTTAAAAAAAGGGTCATACCAATTGAAATTAGCATTTAATGGACGGACTATTTATACAAATAAGATTATGTGATACATTTCTTTTGTGATAATTAAATAGATACTTCTTTTACTTCTCTTTTTAGAGAATATGGTTAATTGAACTTTTCATAAAGAAATGAAACTATGTTTTTCTTTGTGCATTCTTCTGTTTATTATATCATTGTTGCAATAGTCCTCTTTATAAATATTCCAAAAATATAAAGGTAATGTTCTTCACATTATCATCAACACACTTAAATAACTCCCTGGGTAAATTAATAGATTCCTGTCAGAATTTGCAAACATCGCACAACAATGTTCACAAATATTGATGTTAAAAATACATGTTCGAAAAACTTCATGTTTTTCAACATCTATGTTTTTACATTCGAGTAGTATCCTCTAACATTAAATTCGTGTGCAATAAAATTTAATTTAACCAGTGTTAGTGTTTATGAATTCACCAAATAAGGATACGATACGAAGGTGACGATCCTATGCTTACAACGCACTTGTTGGCCATATCTCAATGTGCAAAATGAATATGAAAAAGAAATACGTCATCTTGCGCTAGAGAGTTTGGTCATTATAGATAGCGCAACCAGCATTCCTTTGGTTTCAGCACATGAATAACGGTGTTATTTTATATTTTAACTATTACAATATTGTGATCATAATAGTGATCAGAATAATTTTCTAAAAAAAAATCACACTGGACTATGAACATTTCCAACGTCATTTTTTTCTTTTTTCGTGAAGAGGAGAAGACGGTAAATTATAAGTGAAGGCTGTAGAGGAAACACTAGATGAACTTACTCGGTCAGTTCCTTATTAATCGCACTATGTGATACGTTAGGGTGACCAAGATCAACAGTACACGTTATTCATCAATGTCACTGCCCAACATATTTGCGACATTAATAAGTATGGACGATTGTCACTTTCTTGAAAAAAAAATCACTTGAATCAATAGTATAATCGCTCAATAATAGTATTGATATTATTGAAAGTCTATCTGTGGTTTCTAACTTCACAGAACAACGCATATGTTCCGCGGATTCCTCTGTTAACACATCTGACTCAGTATATCTGAGAAAGAAGGCTGCTCTGTTTCAGGCAGACCCTAGCAGTGTCAGTTGTTTATAAATAAACTTAATAGTCGCATTTAGTCAGAAGACTTGCCTTTGAAACCGTGTGTGTGTTTATGCGATTCATAGCATGATGTAAGTCTTACGGTTGCATTATGTTTGAATGTCACGATACGTCGTGTCATTGACGTCCCAAGTAGCGAGACCGGCGGACAGCGGGCTGCCTACGTGCTCCGGGGACCAAACTATTTTTAATGTTATTTATGTGTGTCCCGCTTTGAAATTTGTCAGATCTATGCAAAATTATTGTAAAAATACCGAGAACTTTTTACAATTAATTTAAGTGTCGTCGTAAAGTAAAAATTTGCGTTTTAAAAATTAAAATATATTTTAAATATTTCAATAATGTTTACAAAAAATATATTTACATCACATGAAAATACATAGTTTGAAGTTAAATTTAAGTGTTATTTTACTTTTCTGAACAAAACGGTATTTGCGCAAACAATTTTAAACTTTAGCGCGCGCATGACACTTCGGAAAAAGTAAAAGATAATATTTCTGAAAGGGGTGGATTTAAATAAAAAAGAAAACATACGTGTCACCTATTTTCATCACTAGTACTTATAAAACTTTCAAGTCGCTAAAAAATAGTGATGTTTTGCGAGTGTGCGTTTTGACGTGAAATGACTAATTATTATTTAATACAATAAATTTTGATTGTATAATTTTACAACAGTAAACGCTTTACACATGATTTTACAATCGTATAAATATTTTAAAATAAATGTCTGTTTTGTCAATTTAAGAAGTTTCAATACATGAAATATTGCTTATTTTGCAAGTACACGTGTTCAAGGAACAGTTCTCTATCTTTCATCAATTTCACCCAAAAGATTGACAAAGGCAAGGGGTGAGCTCAAGTATCCCTACATGCACCAACATTTTCAAAGCTAGAGCTACAAAAATATGTCCTGAAACAAGTAAAGAAGCATGAGGACTTCGGCGGCAAGTTTCCTCTTTCTTGAAATAATTTTAAAAACTATGCCGAATCAAACCCAGAGGCAACACTAATCAGGATATGTGTTCGATTTTACCCATAATTACGGAAAAATATTGCTTGAATATGAAATAATGTGAATTATTACATTAGAAAATAAATTTATTGGTTTAATAAGAAAGTTGGAAGGACAGTTTTAAAAAAGTTGAACTTTTGCATTTCTAAAAATGTGAGAAGTTTTAATGAAAATCTCTATTTATAAGCACTTTTTGCTCAATTTGAGAAAAAATTATTATATGACTTATTAATTGATCGAAAGGATGTTACTGCAAAATTTATTTTCATTGACTTACAAGCCTTTGAACATATAATTTTTAGTAAAGTTTGAAGATTGAAAACACCAACATTTATTGTTACAAACCAGTCTAATGATGTATTATTCTGAAATTTGATTTATAAGCATTTTTAAGGATTAATTGTATCAGAAGCAGCAGAAACCCTATTTTTAATCATCATCATCATCATCGTCATCATCATCGACAGTAAGGATTAGATCTCTTGGTCTGTTCCGTCTCAGAATTGTTCATGCCATCTCTTCAACGGACGTCCTACACTTCTTTTTCCTTTAGGTACATATTGAAAAATAGTTTTACTTAAATACCTACTTTACTATTACCTATTTTTAATGTGCTTAAATATTACTGCTGTGTAGTTTGTGGAAAACAAGCGCGTAGCAGTGGCGTAACGTTCCGGCCCGCAAGGCCTGCAACGCGGGCGGGACTATCTAAAGCCTATTTTGAGGGGATATTTGAATTATTTAAGGTACTAACACTGCATGTGTTTGCGCTACACTTTTATAAGGCTTTTATGAAGAGGGGCCTGGGCAAAAGGTTTGCGTACACTCATCCTGTTACGCTACTGGCGTGTAGTAGTAAAGTCGTGAAACATTAAAGTGTGTTCCTGTATTAATCATTATTGTAAATTATTTATCATATTATTTGAATAGTCTTAATATGCTTTTGTGTGAAAGGACAAACTAACGATAAGTTTCAATGCGAACAACTGCAAACGCTACTCTTTCCCGTGTATCGATCCATTGTTTCCCGACACCTGTGCACTTTTCAGCAGGGGGCGCGAGTTCCGGCGTATTCACTACTTACTTTTCTACTTTTATTACTTTGTAAGTTTGTGAAAACAAATTTTGCACAGTTGTTTGAATCCATTAATAATCCATAAAACTGGTGGTGCTAAAACAGCACACACTTTTCTAGCTCCCTAACGGTTACGTAAAATTATAGCACTCCAATTTCCGTCCATATTAGCACATTTCAGACATCACTTGTAAAACTCATTACCAATCAAAGCGCATTACGAGAGAAAACTTGATACATCAAACACAAATTCGACAATCCAAACGACCGATCCGTTCTCGCAGAAACATCACCCAACAATTTAAAGTTATTTTGAGAATTTCAAACTGCAGTGTCGCGGAGTTTCCATTGCTCCCAAGCAACAATACCTACACATGTAGATACGATATTTATCCACTGGTTACCAGAGCCGGTCAAAAAGAGTTTTCTGTTGACACGTCGCAGGGTGTTTCCCCGCAGCATTGCAATACTTTCTCTCTACTGCGTATGTAGTGTGGAAGGAAGTAAAACTGACGTAAATGCTCATTTTTAACTAAATCGATGTCTTAAAATGCTTTCCAAGTAAGTCAACTATTAAATATTTGAGAAAAAGGGAATTGTCAGAGGGTACAGAGGCATGGCGGAGATCTTTGAAGACGCGCCTGTAGAGGTAACGAGCTCGCCAGTGCGGATGGCGTACGAATCAGTAAATCATAGACTACTATTAGTTTTCACGAGGAAGACAAATTTCCCAAAGTTCTTTAATGGTTAAAAAGTACTTTTGCGTGTTTTGATTATAAAATCGCCATGTTAGTTGCAAAGTTTTTTAAATTTCGGTTCGATGTTAATAATAAACAGAAACGACATCAGATGCGTAATTCACAAAAAATGTGAATAATCAGATTTTTTATAGCAATATACTTTTCTCAAACATCTCCAAATGGTTTATGTATTTCTATAAATGTTACTTTGCTCCTAAGAAACTCATTTCAACAATCTCTTGGTCTGATCAGAGATTCTATCTCTAACTCAAGGTCTATGATAATTTGTACCGTGCCTAAATTTATGAAGCTTGGTTTAGACATGAAGATGTCATTTTTATATTGTATAACGGGTGTTTCGTTCATAATTTCGTAAGACTTACGATTTACATTTTTTTTAAACCAGTAGGCGCTTCTAGCAACTCATAAAGAACTACTTTTTAATGACACGCCTTAGTGCGCACCAAAGTCGTAAAAAAAAAGGTATTGTTATGTTGCGGCAGAAAATCGGAAATCTTGATGTCGGAAAATGTGGCTAAATCTTATTTCTGTATGTAGTAAACCACGGTCTCTAACACATTAATCAGAATCAACGTTCTTGGGTTCTGGATACCGAAAAATTGATTAACGGCAAAACGTCCATTTGTCGGTCCGCTCACCCGGTGGCCGTCCGTCCGTCCGTCGGTCCGTTGCCCGTCTGTCCGTCAGCCCGTCCGTCCGTCTGTCCGTTTGACCGTCCGTCAGTCCGTCCGTCGGTCCGTCCGTCTGTCCGTATGTCTGTCCGTCCGTCTGTCCATCATTTAGGCAGAATCCATGTTTTGTGGGCTTTTGATACCAAAATTTCTATTGACGGCAAAACGTCCGTTTGTAGTCAAGGCTAGCGCCTAAACTGTTCAGCCCGCGGTTTTATTAGTTTTAAACGCATATTTCAATTTTTGAGAGTCCTTTTCTCGAAACTAACTAATAGTTCAGGTTTAATTCTTTGAAATCAGGCTTGCATAGCATTTTGCACTTTCACTGTCCCCGGGAGCCGCACACGATTCACTCGAGTGCAAATATAGCAAGCTAGGACGGGTGGGGACGAGACCTATTCTAGAATGGAGACCACCAATGAGAATTGAAATAGCAATCGGCGAGAACATGGCAGACTGTTAAATACAGGGCTAAGTATATAAGTATTATTTTCGTATTAAATTGGAAATATTTGTGTTCAATATATGACAATGTAAAATATGAATCTAAAACTAATTCGGCATATTTGATTGGGTACTAAGTATTATAATTGATTGTAGTGATGATTATGTATTTTTTGCTTCAATGTAATCACAAATGTAGTGTGGTGCTAAAAACTCAATTGTAATATTGATTTTTTTGTTTGATGACAGTAATAAACTATTTTTCATTAACTATGTGCAATTGAATAAGACATGTCTATTTAAGCTACAAAGTCTTACTCTTAAAAAAAGAATATTTTCTGCATTAATTTCTGTCAAGAGTGCATTATAGATTTAAAATACCAAATAAATGAACGTTACTTATTCATAATAGTTTACAACGTCGTATAAAATATTAAACCATTTGCATATTATTTAACAAGGCCCATAATAATCTCATGATTGCCCGTAATATACCATCAGAGAAGTTTGCTGGTTGGTATCTCTCATTCAAATTCATAATGGAGGGGGGAATGGTCACAATATAGGGGCTGCTCTTCTTTGATTGTGTGCTTGTATTTCATTTTTATGTCAATCTTGACAAGAGAAAATGCTCTCACAATTTCCTGCGTTTTGCTATAATTTGTATAATATAACATTACCAGTGAAAATTGATTTTCAATTTTTAATTTTTGTTAAATTAAATATTTTTTTTAAAAAAAGGCCACTGCTTTAAAATATTGTTTAAGGGTTACAATGAACATATTTGTGAGCGTCTTCCTATAACTACAATATTAAAGATATTTTTTCCTTAATAAAATATATTTATTTAAAAAATAGACAATCATAAACAGTGAATAATGGCCCTTGTAGCCAAGAAATACGGTATATTACGCATTTATATACGAGTTTGTGGGCAAACAATTACACAGAATGGATCATTGCATTCGACATTCAAGCATTGAATCAGCGTACCACGTCGACCCCTTTGTGAACATGGCAGGCTGCTCTCCTCCCGGCAATGGTACCTACCTACCCTCACTAATTTGTACTTTCGCCGCTCTCGCGGGAAGATGCCCGGTTCTTGAGTACACACTGCCCGCGGAAGCAGGCATTATGCTGGCCTGGTAAAATCACTGATTATTTTGAAAATTTGCGAAATATGCGATTAAATCTCACGGGAGAGTTTAAGTCCAAATTCAATTTCACTTAATTTATGTATTATATTCATCTACGTAGACAGGAAAAGAAATTAATTCTACCTGTATTGTATCCCCGCCTCTTATGCCGAACTGCCCAAACCCACTCTGCACTTTCCTCTAATCCTCACCCTGTGCTACCTCGCCAGATTCCGCTTGTATCCGCCTTACCCTGTCGTGATCTTTACGTTCTGCGTTCCTATCACCCTGGAAATTATCTACCAATTAAGGAACGTGGAGGAAATACACAATGAAGAACACGAATGCGACGTCAAACTGAACTGAACTGTAGAACCTAAAAGGCACACAAAAGATATGCTGCGACTTCACTTCCATGTTATCGCCAGAACTGATACGTTTCTGGGAGGTTATAGTTGATGTCGACATTTCAAAAAAATGTTTAAACATTATTAATGTATATGAAGCATGTAGAAAGATGGAATAATTACATTACACGTTTTAGAATAGTATTTATGATTTTCACTTTGAAAAAAGGGCAAGTTCTGCAGAGAAGTTGATAAAATTACGTATTGGTATTTCCAGATTTAGAAACAACTTAGTATATTTTAAAGTTATAATGTGTTAAATGATGGAAGTGGCTTTTAGATTTCCAGTTTTGGGGCGCTCTCCAGAGAGTGGAGCCTTAACTTGTTAAGTTTAACTTACGTAAAACAGCACAAGGTCCACATTTTATGTAGTACGTATGGATTGCGTGTACTCGTAAGATGTTCATTTGTGCATACGAATCCGAATACAGAACATGCATTCGAAGTGACGTATTCCCCGCCTATCGGGTTGCGCGTCGAGATCTTCAGTAATGCCCATTACATGGGATGCACTAGCGTGCATCTTTCACGGTAGGAAGGGGCCGTTTTTCCCCACCGGCGCTCGTTGTAGTAGGGTGCGGTCTATCTCGGCGTGTGCTTAACATCTTCGCACGGAGCGTCGGCAGGCGGACAGCCGTTGTCGCTGCGAGAACGACCCCATTGAGCTTTTACGGCGCGAAGCCCCTGCCGCGACGCGTCGCGACGCGGTGCGGTGCGACGCGGGGAGGCGCGGCGCGGCGCGGGGCGGCGCGATGCAGGGCAGGGCTTTCTACTGCGTCTGGGTCGGCGGGAAGCAGCCGCTAAACCGCCGCTGGGGCTCTTCTTTGCCGCCTCGCGCCTCGCGTGCTCCACTAACCGCGCAAGCGACGTTTTAAATTGTACAGGCGATACCGCAATCAATACTAGTGGTTGGTTTATGACAAACATTGTAAAAGGCTTTCTGTATAAGTTATATCCTTTCTCGCAGCACTTCTGGACGGCGTGTCGGACTGGGGAGATGTAAAGTTACGTAATTACAAAGGTGCATGATATTTGCGTGTGTTTTGTTACTACACATGAACATGTTTACTCTGAATATGAACATGTTTTATGAAAAGGATTTGCTTCACTTATATTAGGGTACGATTTTTCACAAAATGTTATAATCCATATATATTAACATCATTATACGTGTATTCACATTTTGGGGAGTAGTATATCACATTATAATATTTTTCTGCAATTGTAAACACCAGAACGAACGAGATAACCCCGATATAAAAATGATAAAAAGATTTCCAATTGCAATTTGTCTGCCGGAAATATCACAAAACCCATGGAAAACTAAATTTCGCAATATTTTCTTAGTAGTGTTGAAATTAACTCATAATTATTGCGAATTTTATAAAAAAGATAGTTTCAAATAGTTCCACACATTTATCTTGTTTTTCATATAACTGTTTTTAATCATGCGTTGCGTTATTTCTTTTCGGAGAGGAGAAAACCTGTAGGTCTATTCCACTCCTTTCCAGAAATTTCGAGTAAATTCTTCCACTCTTCAGAAAACAACCTCGGAAACCTTAGATCATTTGTTCAGACGAATTTTTATGGTGGATAACTAGGAGAAGGTCTTCTTGAAAGGTCTTTTATAACGAGTGTTTGAAAGGCTGACCACGACCGCCGTCCAGAGAAAAGGCAAAGCGTAATGGGGGACATTGCTCACGGGGGGTGGGGCTATTTGGGAGGCGGCTAGACAACCGCTGCAACGATCGCAGCAATGAAGTGCGACACACGTTTTCCTTTCAGATTAATGACGTGCACTTGCGATTCGCCGTAAAGGTGCCACGCAGGCGATTGCAGAATTGCCCACTACTGTTTTGTGTCTGAGAAGTTGAGAATGATACATCCGCTTGTATAGTTTGAGAGCATATGCGCTACTATTTGATTCGTAGGCTTGATTTTTCATGAAGTGGACTGTGTGCTAGCTTGGTAGGTAGTTTTGCAAGCCTTTTTAATTCAGAAAAATGACTTCATTGAAGCTTTGACGTCCATACCAAAATAAAAAGAAATTTGGTGATTAGCTGAAACTTGGTGATGATTTACTGGTACATCATAATATCATTTTAAATGATTTAAAAAAATATTTCTTAATTTTCTCTTATAATAAGCGCAGATAAAACACCCCAGACAAAATCTGATACTTTTGACGAACACAGCGATTCATGCATGGTTGATCGACAACTGCGCATAATTTTAAACAAACCTGTATGAAATCATGATTACGACACAGAAATGTGCATATAGATAAATGGTAAAAAATCGTTAAATGTCTCTATGAATACCTGCGAGGGTTATTGAATAAGTGTCAGTCTGCTAGGCGCCGATGAGGGGATTATATTTGCAAGAGTTAATGATTAGCTCTCAGGAAATGCAAATTTGAGCAATAGGTGTCAAATCACGAACTAAGAAAGCAAACAGACAGAATAATAGAGTTTCAACAATTAATAAATTAAACAAATTTATATTGTTATATTATTTTTTCTGAGCCGATGAGAGAATAAATAAAAATATAATTAGCCAAAATAGAAACAAAATAAAGAATTAAAGCAAAAATGATTATTACGAACCACTTAAGTCAACGTCTGATGAAAACCAGTCTCCGTCTGATGAATACTCGGATGAGCATTTACTTCTTCACAATCTTGTTGATCAATGTCTAGCAAATAAACCCTTTTTTGACTGCATACCTTTCTTTTTTGGTTTTAGAAGAAACCTAGAAACTTGGAATATTTGGTTCAGATGTTATGAGAAGCCAGTCCCTAAGATCAGTGTTTGTGTGTACACTTGATGTTTGCCTTGTAAATAGATTACGGAATGTGGTGTTGGTCTTCTTTCTTCATTCTTGTGCTTCTTCAGAGAACTGTTCAGTAGGAATATTACAACTTTTTATTATATCCCTTCCATGGAATAGAATCTTGTGAAGAGTTAAGCGTATGCAATACCAGATGAAGATACAAGCCTCAAGTGTCATTAATACGGTTTAAAGGAACATTGAAGGTTATTGCCCCCTGTTTTCACCAATATATGGCACCCTAATGCTTCATTATATACAGATTTATTTCAGATGTTTCGAAATTGCAACTGCCATTTTGTGTTTTTGGTATGTCGACAAGTAATACTAACTGCTGTTTGATTTTTCTTGGAATTTTTTCTTCTTTAGAGATACTTTTTGTTTTATTTTCATTTCCTCTCCCGTGCCTTGTGAGTATTTTCTGTCAGTGTGATGTGTGCAGAAGGCTCTCGTTAGCATTCAAATAATATCTTCCAAGAAATTGAGCGCTTCTCTGCGAAAAAATTAAAACAGTTGTGTGCGTAGGTATGCGCAGTTGACCTTTCACGATTCCGAGGGCCAAAAGAACTGGGTTTAATATCTTCATAGTGATAAGCGCCAAATATGGTAAATTATATATTAAAAGCTTAGATAAAGTTGTAAAATGACGTGAAAATAACATTACAATTACATACTTTTTCAAAACACCCCCTGAGCAATCAAGAGCACGTTTTGCTTATCTTGAGTCTACCTAAAATTAAAAGACATTTTAAAACACAATTCGTTAATGACTATCGTGATATAAGTGCCAGTTGATGCACATTAGTCTCCAACACAAGATGTAGTGAAATGCAACTGAGAAAGCGTCCATTGACACCGCGAGATATTTATTGTTTGAGCTTGTTCTACTGCCACATCAAGCGATTCAGAAGAGAATTAATTTTCATTTTATGTACTATGGACCTTTTAATATCAAAGAAATACCTCAGATAACTCTTCTGAATACATCGAAAAAAATCCAGTTAGATGGCCAAAATTACACACTGTCCAGTGGGACTATTTTCGACACTAGCTACATACACAGCTAAGGCGAATTCAGTCGCAGTCTGTAAGAGAATTCTATAGGTCGGCTGCTCTGATCGGTAGTTTTCCTTCGTTTCTCTGATGAACCAGGCGAATGCCGGAACAGTGCGAGTAACAAACGGGCCAAGGACCGGGCGCGATCTTTCTTTTCTCTACTGTGTTGTTTCGTCACTCATTACTTACACACAAACACATATACACTACACTACCACACTCGTCAGGAGATCGGTCAGGAGCTTAGAGCTTGTCGCTGCTGGGGCGTCGTCACGCGGATGGGAGATACCGGGTTGGGGTAAATCCCATCAAGCCAACATATGGCGGATCTGGCCAGCCAGCGGCGGAAGATCGCCGCCACCTCTAGTGATAAAAACATGGAACTGCACTGCATTACATATGGAAACACTAACTGGACTAATGACCTTAGCATTTGAAATTGCTAAAATTTTTCAAATGCTGAAATTTGATTTTGCCAGAAATCACAAATCAATCAATATATTAATCAAAGAAGGTGGATTCCAAAAGCAGTCATACTGAACAGGTGTTCTGAGATTTGATTGAGCGAAACGTACGTAAATGACCTGTCTTATGGAACGAAGAGTTCTTCGTTTCTTTGAACTGGTTTACAAAACTCCGGAGAACATCTTTACCATGAATTTTTAGAACATTTCTTCGAGGTCTGTAGAAAATGATACATAATTAGAAATACGAAAATAAAGAGGAAATGTACGATAGTTTACATCGATGAACTCCAATTTTTATACCACTGCATCTTCATTTTTCAGCCATCAATGAGAAATAATGTACAATAATGCTCCCGATATCTGTTCTTGAGAATTCGCAATAACAATGTGAATATAACGTATCAGTAACAGAATGAAATTTAATTAGTTTATTTATTCGTTTATTTAATTTCATTAAATTAGTTTATTTATTTAATTGTGTCAACCTTAGTCTAACCCTTATACTAGTTGAATTCTGAATACAGATGTTAGAAACACAATAGAATACAGATCTTAGAAACAAATCAGAAAAGATAAAGAAAAATGTTCTACACAATGATTGCATGAGGTATATTAGAACATACGAGAAAAGCTTTTCAGATAACGTACCTTCAATTTAAAAGATAATAACTGTTGTCTAACTCTTATTAATTAATCACATATTTGAATATTAAAATAGTAAATTTCATTAGCATTTGAACAACGCATGTAGTACAGAATATATACATAGGTAATTTAAATTCTTGTAACTTAAGTACTGCGAATGACGACACTCTAAACAAATCCTTGCTGAAATGTCATATGGTAATTATAAAATACATGTATTATGGTGCAATATTTGAATTGTTTTGTTTGCTTCGTGTTTTAAACTAAATTCTAGTTTTACCTTAAGAATATACTATGTATTTTATTTCTCGTCTACTAGGTACTTAAGTAATTCAGAGAAGACATTATAGTGTTGCGGATTTTTTTTAAACAGAAAACTCGTTTTGTGGGGACCTGATGTGCGTCTGACTGACTCTGAATGTCCGTCTAACTCTGACTGTCCGTCTGAGTGACTGTCCTTCTGACTGACTGTCCGTCTGACTCTCACAGTAGCGTACCTGTCTGTAGTCTGTCCATCTGTGAGTGTGACTGTGCTTCTGCCTGTCTGTGGTCAATTCTGGCGCCTAAATCATTCTGGAGATTTTTCCTAAAATTGATATTCTTCAATGGACCTTACTGAACTCGCGGTTCTGAGAATATGAAACGGATATTATGATTTTGGAGTGTACAATACATAAAGCCCAACATTTTCAAACCTTTCCTCGTCTTGACGCCAAATTTTTGTCCAGGCCTAGTGGCAGTTAACAGGCCGTGGCCATAACAAATTAGTTTATTATTAATGTGTACATAGTCCCTACGTGTGTAAGAACCACGGCCGGGAGACGCCCGTGATCCCATGGGGACGCTTCTGGTGCGTACATTACACGGCAAATATAACAAAGTGTCTGATGTGTATTGGTCAGACCGCTCGTTTCTACCGCTGGTCCCAGGATTTAATGCCGGTCGATCCACGTTGAAGTTGAGCTGGAAAAAACGGGTTGGCAACAAGTTTTCTGGGGGAGCTCCCGTTTATCGTTTTACAATTTCTCTATTTCATGAGTAATCATTTCATTTAAGCAGGCAATTTGGGGGACCAGTGCACATACATGATTACGAAAAACTGAATATGAATTTGAGGGCGAGATGGTGAATAAGAATATTGTAATTAGTCACATGTAGATTTGAACAGAGTACGGAATTTTTAGCCCTAAAATAAGCTACAATGATAATGTTGAAGTATGCAAATAAATGTTTAAAATATGCATCGTTTTGTATACAAAAAAACAGTATTTTTTGCTTATTTATACATTAACGCATTTGTGTAAAAAAGATTGGCTGGAGGTCATGTACACGGATAATGTCTTTTCTCACCAGAATCATCCTCCCTATTTAATATTTCCCCATTACGGTTTACCTTTTATCAGCTATTCGCTCTATACTTACACGATAGCTCAATGCATTTTTTCCTTGTCGGTTTTGACCGTTAGTGATGTAGGCATTTTGTTAACGGTCGCTTGAATCATGAACAAAACTTAATGGATTGTATTATTTAACAGAAACGTAAATTATCTTAGGCAAAGCACTGAAAAATATGCAAATAAGTACTTTGTACACCCAAAATATCTGAAATAATCAAAATATACATTATATGCAAAACATTTCCTGAGTTTTACTATTTTGCCATGACACATAGGGCTTTTGAATCTCAGACACATATGATCATTAATAAAAAAAACATGCTACTTCATGAACTTTCCAGCTTTCGTTTCACAAGATGTGCGTGAAATAAAGATGGCGTCTGGCTTACCTGGCGGCGACGCGCTACAAGGTGGTGGTGCTGCTGGTGGCGTCGTCGGGCTGCTGGGGCCGCGGGGGCGAGGGCGGGGCGCCGTGCACGCCCAGGGTGTAGGGCGCGGCGGCAGCGGGGCCCGGCGCCAGCGCGTGCGGCGGAGGCGGCGCCGTCGGCGGGAACAGCTGCGGTAGGAAGAGCTGCGAATCGTGCGTCGCCGCCGCCGCTGCCGTCGGATAGGTGGGCAAGTACGTTGGCGCCGACGAGAAGTAGTTGCTGTTGTAGGGGCTCGGGTAGTACATGTGGTAGGCTGCGTCCCGCCACCCCATCGCGCGCAGCTCGTCCTGGGCTGCGGGCAAGGAGGCGGTCAGACACTCTCTCCTATCAAGGCACACACCCATCGGGGGGGGGGGGCGACCGAAGGCTCGTATGGCACGTATGCCATTTGCCGGTTTTGAGGCACGGATATTTGGTAAGAGGATGGCGAAAAAGCGTCTGTATTTTTACTTGCCAGTATATGTACGTATGCCAGTATATATACGGAGTAATATCCGTAGTGTACAGAAAGTTCTGTAATGCTGCGGAAAACGATTTCAAAATTTTTGGGGACCCCTGATACCAAAAAAGTGTTTTTTTTAAAACGTCCGTCTGTCTGTTTGTCCATCCATCTGTCGCCATCCGTCTGGTGTCTGTGAACACTACTAGCGCCTAAGCCACGCGTAGGATGTTTTCCAAATTGAAAAAATCTCTGTACATCACGCTCGAGTCCAAACTTTGAGATTTTGAGAAATATTCATCAAAATGTGGGGGTGCTTTACAATGACACCCTCCAGACATTTTCAAAATGTTCTCAAAAATTCTCCAAAACGTTTCTTTAAATTTCTTGTAAGAATATAGTAACAGTTAACTCTGAATTTTCGAAAATTTCAAAATTCAAAAGTATGATTTTTTTCGGTGTCTTCCTACAACTACAAAATTCAAGATAGAGATTTTTCCTTCAAATATAATTTGTTGTTCATGGGGCGTTCTTTCATTAAGGTCATGTAAATTTTAGTAAACAATTCTTGTCTTCAAATTATATTGCGTGCAATATGTGCAATTTAAAAAATTATGAAAACAAGGCTTTCTCAAAAACGGCACCAAATTTTTTCTCCAGACTTTTCGAAAATATACTGCTGATTACACTCGTTAATATGACGTAAAGTTCATTTCATTTTTTTTGTTTGTTTTTCAAACATTACACAAATATATTATTTTGAAAGATCTCTCAGGCCAGTAATTTGCACAATTCCAACAATTTGTAAACACTGTTGTATTTATGAACTAATATGCTTTAAATGAAGTTTTTCAAAAACCCAAACATTTTCTGTGAAAAAGAGCTTCAAATTTCGAATTTACTGTAGTGTTTAAGCGCTATTTTCTTAAAAACAGCTCCAAATTTTCTAAAGAAAATTGCCATTTAGCACAATTTCTCTGATCTTAAATATTCTTAAAACTATTTCCGTTCTAGTATTATGAAACCGAAAAATTAAGAAAATGTTGAAAAATGTACTTTAGGGGGCGATAGATGTGGATGTGGAAGAATATGTGACATAATCTGTGCCATTCTTTAGCACTACTAGTTAATTATCGTGAGCATTCCTTGAGTGTGTACTTGACCACTGCTTTCTACTCCTTATTCAGAGAAATCCAGGAATTATCGAGTTCGTCTACGCTGTGATAACATACTTGATTCTAACATAGACTGCTCATCTTAGTAGTAGAATAATTTTGTTTTGGGATGAAGATGGCAATTCTATTGTCAATCTCTTAATATTGTGACTATGATAAATTTTCTCAATGAATATATTGCATATTGCCATTTATTATATATACACTAGTAACCAATAAATTGTCAATAATGAAAAATGCGTTTGAAAATAAAAGTGTATTTTATTATGAATAATTTGAAGCATAACGTAGAAAAGTATTTTGTAAACGCACCTATGACAAAAGCTACGGTAAAATGATTAGATCAAATTAATAATGCCTTGAGTAATGGCGAATGAGCTATAATCAATGATAATTAGTAAGTGAATTTATTTCTACAGTTGTCGATATATTTACTCATTGACTCCCTAAAAATCTTCACTATCACCGAGTGTATGCTATTTTTGTATACGTGTTCTTCTGTTGTATACACCATCGCGTTCTTAGAGCACGTAACGGTGTTCACAATTAAAGCAACTCGCTTGTCCAAACCAATTACTCAAACGAGTGCACCGAGCCAAATATCCACAATGCGATGACAGAGTTATTTTACGGTTTCTCTCAATGCACAAACGACACATGTTCAATGTTTTCTGTACCATTATAGTATTGTGAGTAGACAAAGATTTTTGCTTACAGTCACATGATATCCCACGTGTAATATATAAACGTACTTTCCTCTCTTCTGATGGACACAACGTAATATCGCACTTGCTAATCTGGTATCTTTTCCCTCCCCCTAACATTCTAATTTACAATGATAAAATGTTCATAGTATATTAATTACATGAATGCAAACTCAACTTACGTTCTATTTAGGATTCTCCGATTATATTATTTAAATTTGAATTCTCATAAATAAAGCATTTTTTATCAGTTGTGTGATATATTGTTCCACTTTAAGATATTAAATCAGTTAAAAAGTTCCACATCGTCGATAATCAATGTAACTTGTGCCTTCAATAAATTTCGGTTAGCGAAGAATACCAATATTGTCACTAATTTGTAGCTCGTGAACAGAGGAACAATTTTTGCAGATGCTTCTTTTCAACAATAGCTGTGTAACACAGATAAAAAACTCAAGGAGTTTCGAAAAATACAATAATTGCAATTTTCATTATTAGAACTTGTTTGTATTTGGTCTCAGTGGCTTAAATGAGAATGGAAATCTTTGTTACTAAAGAAGCCATATAAAATACGATTTCAATCACCATGACTAAAACATATTAAGTTATCTGACGCACAACGTGAGTGGACAATGTTCAACGGAGTACATTACATTCTCAAGGAAGTTTCGCACAATTTTTGCTTTATATTGATTCAATCATGAGAGAACGTTTACAGTATTTGAAATTCCTCTTATCAGAATTTCAAAACTTTTTTGTCTCTTCGAATATACAGAATAATTCATGTGAATTCACCACTTCGTTTCTACCACATTGTAGAGTTTTGAGACGAAGAGCTATTGAGAATGCATCAGGTAAGTATGTTACAAAACAAGAGAAGACAATTTCTTAAAAGAGCCTCGTCTTTAGTACAATTTTATGAAAGATCGTTGGGATTTTCCATCACCATCGTGGTTTTCGTATGAAATAGACTAACCTGATGGAAACTTGCACGATTTCAAGTTTTTGTAATAAATGAGAACATAATTAAGCTGGAATAAGTGTAGAAATTTAGGTTACAATTATTTATCGTAATAAAGTTGATAAATTCCAATGACTCAAACAAAAGAAAGTAAAAGATTAACTAACACGAGCTCAGAAGAAAGGAAGATAAGCTTAGTAAAAGAATGAAGAAATTTGGGAGAAGAAAAGAAAAAACCTTCAACACACCTCTTTATTATCCATTACTTATTATTCAATTGCAACAGGTGTTTTCTCTTAAATATAAGCACTGTAATAATTTGATTTCAAAACCAAAACTTCAAATGCGTGCTCTTGCATAACCTGAGTAGGAAAGCGCATCGAGTTTGCTAACTGTGCGCATGCATAATTTATTTAAAAAAGGAAACAAAACAATAGTACGCAAATTACTGGCAAGGACGCAAATGTCACAAGCAATAGTAGAAAAGTACACAAAGATAGACAGAAATAGACAAGATTTTAAGTCACAACTGTAAAAATTCAAACACACTGGTAGATTTGTACGGATATATTTATGAAGAGATGTATTCCAAACAATTCTATTATTAATTCCTGTTATTTTATAAAATTGTGCTTTCTCAAGTTTCTGAGTAACGATTTTAATTTTTTCTTACTTTCTTCCCTTTATTTTGCATATTAAGAATTGACGACAATCAGAGCGTTTACTGTATTTATTGACGAAGTTAAATTTACTTCTGGATATGAAACTATATTGCGATCTTCCACATAGATGTCTCAAAGTGTTACAAACGTCTAGAGCATGTAGAGGGGTTGAAACGGTGTTCGACAGGTACTTTAAATCTCCTTCCGTCATCACAACATGACCAGCGCAACAGCTGTGCATAAGGAGTTGCCTAACAATCAGTGGCAAATATCACACGTGCAACTGAAATTGTCCCCTATATATCCATTAGTGATAATTTTAGACATCTCTACATCTTCCTAAAAGCTAGCAACATTCAAATATAGACAACGTGTAGAACTGAACTTCCTGTAGACTTGAAAACAAAATTACGAGTCGCACATTAGTCTCCATATAGCACGATATGGCACGTCACACTTCTCTTAGGACACAATCTACTTCAGGCACAATGTAACGGAAGTTTTGTTTTTATATAGACAAGAATAAGAAAACGCTATTGCGAGGAAATGATCTCCAAAAAAATCTGGAGTTCAACATTATTCGAAATAAACACTTTGGTTTTGACAGAGAAATAAAATGGCGTAAATTCATCCTCAAAAGTTGTTCCTCGCTCACCCTGCCCTACGATATGTGAGGGAAAGTTATAAATTCCGTGTGCTGAACATAGATTTGCCTACGAGCTATTTCAAGGTAACTGGTGGTGAATTCCTGTGTGAAGTAGGAACTGCAGCGGTTACGTTTATCTATCAGTCACGCCACGATGCACATTCAAACTATCATTAGGTTTTGTTTTTAATTGCAACCTCTTCTTTCATCAAAGTCCTCGGCGTGCACACTAAACTAATTAAAGGCAAGAGGAGGTTTAAGTATGTAATTACGAGCACTAACACGATTTAACAGATCTCTTGTTCTAAAACAAAAGTTTTAAGTCTACAGATTCACTAATTAGACAAAGTTACGAATAATAGAAAGTCGTTAGTCAGCTTCTCAATGAATCACTAAAAACCATTAGAATGCATTATTTTTCTCTAGATTTCGTAATTCGTTGAAAAACTGGTGTTACAAGAGAAATTCACTCGTTAATATTTACAACTAACTCTACAAAAATTTACTTTCAGAAAGATGTATCCATGATGTATATGAACTCACAAATGCATGAACTCCAAACATATTATGAATTAGGATGTATTATCTAATTTTTAGGTGCGCTAGTCTTGGATAAACCCTTCTAATACGTTTCTGTAAAATGCACTAGTCATTAGCGTGAAAAATTTGAGCACATGGGAATATAAAGTGATAATGTTTGGCGAAACAAAAAGGAAAACCCAACAAAAAACCCTCAAGATCCACAGTCCGATTACTTAGGGAAACAATGTAACGTGTGGTAGTCGTGAACGTGAGGTATTTCAAGGATGTACCATTGAGATTACTCATGCTAAATCTTTATCAAGTCAACCACAATAATTCCACTGTTTCTCTTTGGCGAGAAAACCCATTATTATTGTATCAATAAACATACTCAAACTATATATTATCAACGTACATAAGTTCCAAAATTAAACGGGATATTATCATTTATTTCACATCTAGTTTGATATTTTTTCGACGTTGAGGGAACATGGTCATACTAGGGCGCAAAGAGGCTCGCGGCTAACTCACCGACTCAGCACAGGTCGCAGTCGCCCCCGCCGACGCCACCCTGCGTCGCCGTCACCAGCGCCTCCGCCTCCGCCTCCAGTTCCATCTCCATTTTTCCATTTTCAATGAAAAGCATTTCCACTGCTGATCGGATGGCCTGGCCCGTAGTGACCCAGTTTCGCCTTAGTTGCGCCATGCAAAGAAGCGGGCAATCTTCACCTACCTGACAACTGCTCCGTCTGAACTTTCCCATAGCCCGTATTCAAAAAGAAGAGGTTTGGAAGACAAACCAAATGATTCGTAATTTAAAATGTGTATTTCTTGGATGACTGCATTGCTGTCTTAGAGTTGTCAAGTAGCTTTAAACCAAACGATAATGGATAATTTAACTTACTTTCTAGACTTGAAATATAATACATGTCTTTCATGAAGTGAATATGAATTTGATTCATTGCCGATATTTTGAAATTTTTTTACGTTCTTCCAACCTCTTCTTCTCGTTAGCCTATTTATGGCATATTAGATAAACTTTTGGAGACTGTGTAATACAAAATCATAACAGACATTCAAAATTATCCTACTCCAATTTAAAAAAATTTATCAGTTTACTTTTTACCTTGAATAACATGATCAACGAAACAAGATTTACTATTCAACTACTAGACATCTTGTCAAATGTATACATGATTAATAAAACCTTTGCACCTTGTATAAGGCAAAAATTGTAAAAACAAAACTACTTTAATTATTTACTATTTCTGTATTTATTAAAACTGTAAAAAATTAATTTTACTAAGAATGGATCCGTGATATTAAAAATTTGATCAGATGTCCAAGTAAGTAAAAGAAAATTGAAGAGAAGCATTTTCTTATAACATTTTCATTGCAGCGACTATTCGATTTCTCGTCTTCCATACGACAGTCAAAAGTAGGCTCCAAATATAAGGATGATTATGATCGAAAGATTCTGATCAAATAAATAAAATTGGAAAATAAACCAACTTGGATAATTACCTTACCAACTGACCAATAATCGAATATTTTATTTCACGACAATTTTATTGTCAATAGAACCAATTCTTTATTAAATAAATGAATGTACTTGTAACTTTCTCGCACACTACTATGCAGAAAGTGAAATGAGTGAATATGAAAATTTTGTAATAATCCAGCAAAAATGGTAATTTTTTTCACAAAAAGCTCATTTTGTGAGTCTCTGGTACTTGTCCCTCATCGACCTGGTTGATGTTCTGACCCCCGAATTTGAAAGGGATGTTTTAATTAGAGAGAATAGTTTATAAAAAGCGTCAATGACTTTTTGAAAATTTTCCAAGTTTCTCCTTCAAACGTTTTGCTCCAATACAGCAAAGAAATCTCGTAAATTTGCCGCAAGCCCAAAATTCATTCAACGTTTTTTCTCTAAACTGTAAATCCGTTTCATTTACACCAATAGATTGACTCCAGATTTAGATATTCTTGCTCAATAGATTAAGAGGCTGTCTGGAGAACCTAAGTACGTAAGTGTGCGTCTCAGCCCTGCAATTTCGGTTTTGCAAGTTGACAAAACATAAACGGATTCACATAGTAAGATAATATAACGTAGCAGTTACAAATAATACGAGTAAATGCTATTTGGTACAACTAATATTTTATATCTCGTGAAGTACATTTATTCGTATATCATATGAACATAGGAGAGACATACGTACGCAACAAAGTGAGTGATACCAAAATGAAATATACAAGTGAAACCTAAATCTGACCCACGTTCTGATATTCAATATATAAATTGTTCTTTTGTGAATGAGAATCTGTTCTGCAATATAACAATATCAATAATAATAATAATAATAATAATAATAATAATAATAATAATAATAATGTCTTGTGTATCATTTTGTCGTTCTTAAGCGTGTATTCGCCCAACAGTAGACGCCAGCATCAAGCAGTGAAAAATTAAAGAACAGAGATAAATGCCTTGTGGGACAACTGGAGTTGCGTAGCCTGGTATCTACACATTAAGGCAGAAAGTGACGAAGCCGTAAAAGCGTTTCAAGTTCTGTCTTGATGAGATCGTAGTGGCTGTGCTGAACGTCCATTTCTTGTTTCGCTTGAAGATTTGTGGAACGCCGGATACATCATAATTATGTCCCGATTCTCTTATCCAAGAGGACATTCATTGAAAAGCTCCTCTCTGAGGTTCAATGAAAGGGTAATAAAAGGGAAGTGCTACAGCAAATTGTTTGATATTTAACATTTATAAGACTTCGAAACGTGGAGGCCGTGCGAGACACAACAATAAATAGCAACACAAAGAGATCGTACATGATAACAATTTGTCCATTATTTACTATTCAATTGATGAGATTTGATTCTGCAAAAATGTTGATAAAATTAGCTCGTATAGAGACGTAGAAAGTGTTGGCATGAGACACAATTCAACTCGACTCATTTCTTTTCTATACAACGCTCTTTGCGATTAATACGACGCCCTCTTTCCAAGACGATTTGATGAACATCGAACGAACGATGACCATCATCATTCAGTGCGAAGCGCAAGCTCTTGCGCATCTCCTCATCCCTTTTAGGGGCTGCAGTGATCCCGTAATGTGAAGACTATTATTATATTGTTCTATTATTTTGCAAGACTTTATGGGATACTGTATCTCAACATAAGGTGTCTCCTCGTGGAGGTGCTGGTGATGTTTATTTAGATAGTACGAAAATATTTAAAGGGCCCTATGTCAGTCTAAGATGTGAACGATAATGAAAGATGGTTTAATTTGAGGCGACACATTCACATATCCCCTATTACTACAACATTCGCTCTCTGTGTGTTTATGAAGTAGGGAGGGATTAAAGTTGGGTATAATGACGGATTTAAGTGAGTATAAATCACCAACTCGTAATCTGTTTTTTGAAATTCATGTAAATACTTCATTTTATTCAGCATATTATCTGCTGTCTAAATGGTAGTTGGTAGGAAATGAAAAATGACAATTTGCCTATCCATGGATTTTTCACAAAGGTAGGTCTGTGTCCATTTTGTGTTTGTATTCACAATGCATACTGATTAAGAGGCAAATAATCAGGGTCTATCACTTTATCTCAGAAATCTTAATTGTTCACTGTTATGAAAGCAGTAAGGGAATTTTTCATCGTTCATTTTGTCTAAATGTCAGAAAAAATAACTTTGCCCTGCTGACAATGCGTTGGAGTAACAAACAATGACTCAGGAAGTAACAATAATTTTCCAACCCGATTAAAGAATTCATCATTAACCTACATATCTAACTTACTTGCCAACAAGAATTGACCAGATGGCTTTCTCACTGCATCCTTATTCCCTTATGATGAGATAAAAGTTTGCTGAACTGTTTATAGTAGAGTTTTAAGAAGGTAATGGCGCCAACATAGTGCCATCGCCTTGTAACAACGCTGCTATTATATATATATATATATAATATATATATATATATATATATATATATTATATATATTATACTCCTTTTTCTTCTGTTTCAGTACCAGAGAGCGCGTTTCTTTAATATTCTCTGCGAGAATGTTATAAGCATTGGAGGAGCGCTTTGACGAAGTCGCGACGAATTTCTGAGTATGCACTGAGTGAGAGGTATCTGTCGAAGATATTAGTACATTTTGGGTTAGCTTATCGTAAAACGGTATGTCCTACGTTGGAAGTACCCCTGTGAACTGTTTAATTTCTAGTGTTAACAAAATTTGAAAAAGGTTTTTACCCTAACAATTCTAAGGTTTGGTTCTTCTGGGTCAATTACCGCATGTCGATCAGGTTTGCCGTCCATTAACCTTTGGTCCACTGTCTTGCTACCGGACGTACATGAACCTGCACTATGTGCACGGTTGTTGTATTAAGGAGAAGTATTATAAAGGAGAACGGTGTGTATGTGTGTGTGTGTGTGTGTGTGTGTGTGTTTGTAGGGTTGTTTTTCAACAATACTCTAAATTCAAATACGAAGTTCGTATGTCAATGAAATATGAATATCTATCAAACTGGCCTAGCCACCTCAACGAAA
Organism: Gryllus bimaculatus; assembly: GCA_017312745.1. Taxonomy (NCBI): domain Eukaryota; kingdom Metazoa; phylum Arthropoda; class Insecta; order Orthoptera; family Gryllidae; genus Gryllus; species Gryllus bimaculatus. Next base: position 362,339 of record BOPP01000326.1, on the reverse strand, counting down.
TCAAATAAGGGTGCTAGAATTTTGAACTATTTAATAGCTAATTAATTATTATAAAATCAATTTTTTACTTTTATTTTTTAAACAAACGGGTGTTCTCCAACAAATCACCAAAATCTAATCAAATAAAACTAGTATTAAAATATTTAACTATATAACTAATTAAAAGCCGTATGTCGAAGCCGTTTAATCTGTAAACCGTAATGGGAGATCCACAATGTATGCTCTCTTGCTCTTAATATAAAGTCGTTTAATCATCTGATAGAATCTAGTAAAACTATTAGAACTATTTTAACCATTTAATAGGCAATTATTTATAGCAAAATCAGTTTCTTTCGTAAATTTTTTCAAAATAAAGAGGTATTTTCCAGCTTGATATCATAATGGTGGAGTCGCCATAAATTATTGTTGATTCCAAAATCTAATTGTACTTTCTATATTTTAGTACTTTAAGTGTATTTTCATATACTACAGTTTATACCTGACGATGAGGCCACCATGTGTCCTGAAATGTAATTCAAGTGGAGAGTTGTTTCCCGATATAATTCTATCGTAACGTTGAGAGTTTGCGCAAAGGCTCGAGGTTGGGTACGTATCATGTACGATCTAGTGCATCGCGCTATGCAGAAGCTCTCTATTGAGACAGTGTTCAAGCTGCGCGCAGGCGCCAAGGGGTAGGTACCCCACAAAAATAGTGCAGTTGGCGCGAGGCCAGCGCGAGCCGTACGCTGGCGGGTACCCGCAAGAGTGCGAGGAGCTCGCAAAAAGAAGGAGGAAAGAAAGTGGCCGGGTTTACGGGCAGCGAAACCCCAGAGCGTGGGCAACGTTGCGCTTGGCTGCACTCGCTGCGGCACGTGGCGCCCGCCCACGCGCGCACTGCCACGCACACACCTCCCCGCCCTCCCAAAATCTATTTTTCGACTCGCCATTTTAAATACCCCTCCGAGAACGTATTCTCGTGAAGCAGGCACGCCCCGCGCCACCCGTACGGCCGAGTCGAACGCACGGGCGGATGCGACGGCGGGTGAGCAGTGGGGGAGCTTCGGTCTGCGAGCGGTTCAGCACGACTGGTAACAAGAAAAGAATTAAGAGCTATTCTAATACGGTGAGCGCATTTTCACCTCGACCGCGCAGGTGCAACTACACGAGGAAAATGATCCTTAGATCTGAAAGAAACTTCGGTGAAAAACAACTAAGTGAGAGAAATCGTTACGTGAGGTAACGGTGAACAGCGTAGAAACAAAACTTCTAAAAACAATATTACAAGAATAAAAAATATGAAAAGCATGAATTATTTGATAAAAAAAATCAACAATCGTCGAAGGTAAGCTGACGATCCACAATCACTGAAATCAAAGACACCACGCTTTTCACTTTCATGTTTTCAACCCATAATATTCAGACTTTTAATCACACATAATACGTGTACGTAATATTTTAAACGGGAGTTTTGGAGTGTAGTTTTCTTCAATTCTAGCAACATAAATTGTTTTGATGCAAACCTCTCTAGTTGGCAGCATGTCAAAAAGAATATGGAATACAACAGCCCTTACAAATTTGATTCAACATTTGTATAGTGAGTGGGAATCATTTCCACATGTTACTCACCCCCAACTTAAGTGTGGTATGAATGTGTGAAAAACTAATCCATTCCCTGACTGAAGCAACTGTAGCACCTGTGTTCTCCATAACCATCGTCTACCACAGGGTAACTTCTGCTCTGTTGGTCAACGTGATGTCGTACCTTTTTCCGTCACACCATAGGGCGAAAATCACGTGGGATCAGTTGACTGTTGCGTAGCTCCAGAAGGGCACGCACGGAAGTCATCCCACGCTAAGAGAAATCGGAGTAATCCACGTTCCCCAATGCGATTATAGGTATGCCTGCTCTCGAGAGTGTTTTCTACGCAATACAACTATCCCATATAATTTACAAATGTCCACGAAAACCCATGCAATATTTTAAGAACACAATGAAATATATTCATTATATTTTAAAATCATCCCCTCATTTAGGGGCCGTAATTTATCATATAGAACCTGATAGATTACTGGCCCAAGTGGTGCGAGATGCACAATACTGCACATTTTCCCTTGCATAACATATCTCCCAACATCGCAACGTGCGGTATTGACGGAGCTAGCTACACAAAAGTACGCTCCAAAGAGTAAGGTGACGAAATACTACTTGTGCTAGAATAGTGGGAAATATATTTTTTTAAATTTATTCTAGCTGGATATTGGCCCTCTGCAGACGCATAAGATAAATACATTAATATATTTATAAACAAGAATCATTTGTGACATTTGTGAGAAATATGAAATCAATTAAATATGTCAATCTATCAGCCGTAGTTTTGCCGTAACAGTTTGAATCTGATAACAGCTGATAGTAAAAATTTAAATTATCTGTATGAAAGAGTGGATACAATCATATTTACACAAGTTTTGTTACTCTTCAGCTCTAATTACCAAAGTTATATTTTTAATAAAAAATAATATGAAATATTTTAAATTCAATTTTTTTGGACAAAGTTCCGAGTTTTGTTTTGTTAATTAATAGCTAATCTTCAGCTATCACATCAGCTGAAAAATTCCAATTTTGTTCAACATTTACATCAGGACTTAATGAAGGGTTATCTCCAGGAGGGGGTTCACAGGTTTCTATCATTTCTTTTCAATATTATGTGTATTTTACTCTCCTATATGTACAAGGTAACACAATGTTAAACCATTGCTCGTTCTGTGTCTTTAAATATATGTTTAGAACTAATAATATTGAAAAAAATGTTCTGTCTTGAGTAGAGTTCCGAACAATACGATGTAATGCAAATCACTATTTTTCTTGACATTAAAAAATTATTTTCGAAAGACATGGGGTAATAAATGTCGCTAAGACATGGGGTAATAGTTTCTAAATGTGCTTTTTTTAATGTTGCTGAACAAAATAACCGAAAGTTTCAAAATTTGCATTCATTTCTTCAAAAGAAAAGTTTGAATTAAATTCTAACGATTTCCTATTTAAAGAGACGTGTAGCATTTTATACTTAATAAATGTTACTTAATTCTCTGTGTACGTTTTCTTGAGTTCAGTAGTATGTTATACAAATAATCGTTCTCCATGTCCTCGCAGCAGAAAGTAGATTCCGTCTCAGTGAGTCCGATAGGGAATAATTGCAAAAATCTGTAGCTTATTTACCTCAGCAAATATTTTTTATTACACGAAAGCATATATTGTCTTGTAAATTCTTGCCAAAAACGCTTCTTGCTACCTGTATTCATAATGAAACTTCATATGTACGCGAGTTAGTGTAGTAATTTCAAAGAGCAAGCATACATGCCCAGATTACTGTTTCTGACAAAAATAAAATACATAAATCGATTAACAAATCAATTAAATCAATCTAACAGATAAAATAAATTAATCTATAAATAAATACTTTTCGAATATATTTTAAAATATTTTTGGCGGAAATTGTATCTTCGTTCGGGCTCATGTTTTTCTAAAAGGATATTACTTTCAAAGACTCATATTTACTGCCAGAATGAAATTAGATTTTTTTTGGTTACTTAATGTCGCATCAACTTTTAGGTCAATACGCGACCACAATTGCTTGTAACGGTATGGTAACTGTGAGAATGACACGATATGATGAGAGAGGGTAAAAGGGCAAACACAATACAACCATGCCCGAGGCGGGGCTTGAACCCGCGATCCTTCGGTCCGAGATCACTACGGCAGTACTGCCTTAGGGATCTCGGTAACCGGATCGGCGAACTAAGATTTGATTTTTGGTTTCCATGTGGATTAACGACTTAGAAATACTCGAGATTGAGCTTCACATTTTACATTTTTACAGCTTCATATTTGCGCGCAGCCCGTGAAGATCTTAGGGCATACGGGACAATAGCCACAAAAACACTGAATGAGATATGTGATAAATAAAAAAAACGTAATTTTGTTGTTTACACATTTTATTATATATTATGTACCAGAGACGAGTTTTTAACTGTTTGATTAATAAAATGATTAAATCTGTCATCAACAATTTTCTCTGACACCAAAAATTTAAAAGAAACGTGGCTTCCTGGAAACTAATCATTACAAAATCATAAAGTTTAGACATTTAATACTTTCTTTAGTCCGTAGCAGAAATACATTGTTTTGTTTCTTTGAAAAGACGGATTCGAAGCATTTCTTCTTTCTCCTTACAGAACATGAGAACATTTCTACGACAAATTATAACAAGATCTAACTGTGATTGTTCAATTAACTATGATTTAACAAACATTGTTTTTGAAGTTTAATCTAGATACAATTTAAAGTAATCGAGTAGGATTAATATAAAACAACAGATAGAAATAGAATTAAATAAGTGAAGCTGTTGACAAAACCTTTTCCAAGAAAATATTACGAATAATTAGTTATCAAGAAATACAGTGGCTGACAATATTCGGACAGCCACAAATACAGAAGGTGCATCTTCTTTGACTAATTTTTCGCCAGTGCGCGGACGTTACATGTGAGGAAATGCAAAAGAACTGTATCTTTATTATTAGGAAACAGAATAATACAAGGAAAATGTTTCTGATGCACAACATACCTTTCATAAACACGGATTTATGTGTGAATATGCAAGAATATGAAGCCACATTAATATTCAGACACAATGAAAAATGCCATGTTACCCGCTCGCCATTCTCCTAGATAACGCGATAAGCACACCATCGCCTACCCAGGTCAAACGAAACTATGCAGTCAGCCGCTGTACATATTTCCGCCTGGAAACACCTCTTGCAATGGGGTGAGAGGGAAACAACTCGATGTTCGAGCAGAGGCAGCTTGTGGTTTTCCATCACGCAAAGGATCGCTCCTGCAGGGAAATCACAAATCGTTGACTCATAAGCAAGAGCACGGTGCACGATATCAAGACATTTGAGAAAGAAGTCATAATTAAACATAAACAACAAGGACAACGTAAGAAGATCTGCGAAAGAGAGGAGCGTGCAATGTTGTGGATAGTACGCGAAAATCCGAAGGTGAGATCCGTCCAGCTGGCAGCGGGAATGTGCGAAGCGTCAGGGACATCTGTGCCCCCTCCCCCCGAAAAAGTGCGCGGAGTAATTAGGAATGTCGGATATCATGGCAGAGAGACCAGAAAGGAACCTTTTATCGGTACTGGGAACAGTTTAATATTTTTGGCAGTGATATGGCGCAAACCAAACACAGAATTTCATCCTAAATCGTAGTTCCAACTGTGAAACAGAGGTGGACACAACTGTGTGGGGGCTGCATATCAGCTGCTGGCGTGGGGGAGCTGGTATTTATTAAAGACACAAATATTAGTATCGCAACATACTGAAAAATAATTTACACAAATCTGTTGACACACTGGGCATGAGGAAGTTATTTAAATTTTATGAAGATGAGAACCCGAAAGATTAATCATATTTAGTGAAAAAACGATTGTTGTACAAATTTCCATTAGTGCTGGTACAATCAGGAAAACCCAATTACGTCAAAGTCTTATCTGAAAGTGAAAATCAAGGAAGAATGGGCACAAATTGGACAACAGTACCTGAACAGGATTATTGGTTCAGTGCTAAAGCGATTACAGCAAGTCATTGACAATAATGGTTATCCTACAAAATATCAATTTTCTTTTCGTTTATTTTATTTTATTTTATATTTATTTATTTATTTTATATTTATTTATTTATTTTATATTTATTTATTTATTTTATATTTATTTATTTATTTTTTGTTTCTTTGTTTGTTTAATCATTCATTTATATTATGTTTCATGTAATGTGTCCGAATATTACTGTGGCTAGCGAATCCCGACAATTTTATTTTTTATATTTTTTATTGAATGCGTCAACTACATTCGGCATTTTTGTTTTGTTTGTACTTCTATCTGTTAATAAAGGTACAATTATGTTTCACTTTCTTGCTTATATTTCGTTCCTACAACCGTCAAAATATCGCAGAACCTACGATTTCTGGAGTTTTCGTGGTGTCCAAATATTAAAGTGAGTCACTGTAATTAAGATATTGTATGCTCATTGATACGACTACTTTCCTTATTTTTCAACAAGTATTTATAATGATCACGGAAGATATGAATGAAATTGTTTAATTCGTATGACCTCCGTTCTGGTCCTCAGTCTTGCTGGCGGTCGAATCCTGCGCTGTGCATTGGGTGGCTAGAGAGAGTCAACAGTCGCTCGCCAAGGTCACTGAAGTGAGAATCGCTGGGCATTCCTGTCGTAAACACTACTCTAACTGCGAGGTGTTTCCACCGCACATACCAAGTGCGCCAAATGCTAATGAACTTTCCGGACGTTTTGATCTTACTACACTTTTGTTATGGCACAAAGTGCTCATATACACATCTCTTTAAGCGCTTATGAAATCAAGTATTTCTAAGTAATACTCAATAAATCTGTAGCTAAAAATATCTCTAAACTGAAACGCACTATGACGATTCTAATAAGTCATTGAAATAATAGGGAACACTTTTAGTGTACTGGCAGTAGATACGGATATACTAGTTGAATCACACAATCATATTTAATGAGCGATAGCAATCCAGTCTGACAACGCCCGTGGTTTGCATTCCCTTGTAACATGCCATACATATTCATGCGCCACGCGAGATGGGTCTAGAGAACACTCGTAGTTAGAAGTGCCACCAGCAGAGAACACATTAAATGAGAGTACATTGTGGAACTTTTCTGAATAATAGCATTATGTTCCACTCATGTAAACCTACGGACTGAAGAAGCTAGGACTTTAACAAGAAGTTACGTGCCGGGTAATAAGCCATTTGCTTTGTTCAGATGCATCCTATATTCAGAACTAACTGCTGTATTAACTCTAATAGAAGATTTCTTCCGAAGGACATACGAATATGTATTTTTTAATGAAACACCAATCACATTACGCAGGAAAGAATATAGGTTTGAAGATTTCATATTTTCAATAATGATGACTTTTAGACAGAGGGACATTTGCATATAGCCTCTCATAAAATGTAAGTGGTGCAGGATAATTTATTAACACAAATTCAGTATAATATAAAACCAGTCATGACACGTGACTATCCCCCTATGATATGCCAATTGGCATTCCACTCTTCGGCACTCGTTCCAGCGTTTCATCCGTGAGCACGGTTGGTACGGGCGTCCTGCGCTCGCGGTACGCTGATTCGCAGGTCAGACAAATGGCCCTTCAGGACGGAATAGATGACGTGTCATGTGCGACAGCGTTGTAGAACTAGGTAAGCAATAAACTCAAGGGCCTTTTCAAAGAATATTCCAAGTATTGTAGCTACATTTACTGCACATAACGGAACTGAATGTGTACGGAAATGTTACTAATTAATAAATGTTAAAATTAGATTTATTTTCGAAACTAAATAGAAAGATTGTCATTACTTCTTTTCGAATAAATCCATCTTAATCCACAATGTTAAACTTCATCATTTGCGTAAAAAAGTAAAGCAGTAAAATAATAAATAACACAAATAGGAGGTGTGAGTGCGGCATTTTTGGTATTAATTTTCTCCGTGAGGTAAGGTTGAAAAAAAAAGTCGAAGTATACCGTGAAATGATTTGTTGATATTTCCTGGAAATGTGCCGCAAACCTGTATCACTAATTGTGAACCCGGAGTATTCCAACGAACACCCTGGTCGCTACGACGCAGTGTTTAATTATTCTATCTAAGAAAATGAAAAATGCTATAAACCGAGTTCATTATTCCAAACAGGAATATTTAAAGAGCTTTAGTTTATTTATCGCATGCATTTTTCCTTTTCGAGAGCGCAGAGTTTACTATCGAAATACAGAAATCATTGACGAAACATACTATATTACCGACAAAAGTACTCGAAAGAACATGCAAAAAGTAGATACGCAATAGTGAATGTTACGCTTCAAGAGAACGCCTAGGAGTTACTCAGAGCAATTCCAGCACCATTAATTTCGCCCCATCGGAGACTATAAGAAGTGAAACACATTCTCAATACACGTAAAAACCGAAAGATAAGAAGGTAAATGTATCACTAATGCAGTTAACGAGTCAGTCGAAATAGAAGAGCAAAAACAAACCCGAAACTGAAATAAATTAGCTACAATACGGAATTGTAATAAATAGCTTCAAAGTTCGCAGTTCACGTAGAAGCAAAGCGCGCCAACAGCTCATTTCGATTTGATAAGATGTTTCAAGCAATTCCGAAACATAAAAAAGCAATGTTGCTATCTGTGCATGTATAATTGTCAGTCCACTTTTCACCCTAAATGAGCATTATTATTGCCTAATCTTCATAAAAGGCAATTTAATGACCGTGCTATGAATAACACTAAGTGCACTTTCGCTTCTTCCAAGTTCCCCGGGTATTTTTCTCTGTCGACGGTCAGAACTTGCTCCGACTCGGTGATAAAACACGAAGAGAGGATTTTAAATAACATCTCATTTTACGAGTTGACCTGCAGCCCTCCATTAATCTTGATGACCACACAACCACGGCTCCACTGTTGCAGCGTGTACCCTATAACAGCAAATTCTGTTCTCTGGGGAGAAGAATGTTTCCTCATTCATATGGTACATAATGAATGCTGAAGACAGCAGCTAGAAAGGAATCACAATGAGAGAAATTGGTGTACGTTTAAAAACATAGTAGTTTTCCTTCGAAACTCATAAAATATCTATCAATTAGTTATAACATAGCCATATTTCTCGAGCCATTTCTCCAAGATATTATACTTAGAAATCTGTAAAAATAGTTTGAACACATTGGGGAAATTAGAGGACTCCCGAAAAAAATATCAAAGGCATATTGGTCACATTTCTGGCAATGGAAATACTCCATAGAAGTTTACTTGAACTAAATTAATTATGCTGTTATTTTTACACTCCATTTGACGTTAAGAATTTTTGTAATATAAAATTAATATAAATTAGTAGATCGTGAACGGATTGTTATAAGGTAAAATCCGCATGACGAATTAGCATTCAGGAACATGCACCTGTGCCTTTACGAACCAAGTCCAAAACAACCCCCTAGTGAATGCGATAGCTCGGTAAATTCGAACTCGCCTTACAGGACCGGGTTGCTCCGAATTCAGGCCATTGAGAACTCGTCCTAATCGCGGAGTGATGCAAAAATCTCCTGTGAGGACTCAAGGACATAGCTGGTAGTAAAGATGCGGGTTAGATTTCGTTCATCCCTTAGGCACTGTCTACAGACTCCGCGGTCGGCTTAGTACCAGCCACCCCATTCGCCAACCTCGCCATCTCGCAAAGACGCAGCTACTCGCTTCTAATACATTATGTATTTATGTATATACAAGCGAGGCTCGACGCCCGTTTCAACGATGACGAGGCAAAGCTAGAGTGCGGTGGTGGTGGTGGCGGCGGCGATGGCGGCGGTGGTGGCAGTGGTGAAAGAGGCTGATACAGGCCGCATGCAGAGGCAACGGCAATTGCCAACGGTCGCAGAAGCAAAATGCCGTGACGGTGGGTATGATGTTAAAGTTTACCAAGATTGTAAAAGACGACATTAGCTCATTTAGTCGTCTCAAACAAAAAGAACGAGGTAGCGATAATGTAGTGATTGTAGAGGAAGTACAATAGTCAGGACACTAAAAATGAGTGACCGTAACAGCCCGGGGGAGGGGAGGTCAACGATAGGAGCAAGGTCAGCAAGAACGGGACACGATTAGGAAGGGAAAGAAAAAGCACAAGTAACGAAAGAGAGAAGAAGGTGTTAACAAGTTGGGAAAAGAGGATAAAGGCAATTTACAAATAAAAGGCATTATTGATGATTAGATAGTGTAATAAGACGAGGAGGAAAAATAGGAATATGGAGGAGAATAAGAGGCAAACGAAAGGAATTGGAAGGTAAATATCCGGGGGATAGACAGTGAAGATGGATGTGAAAGAAGAGACGAAGAGAATAATATAAGAAAGAGGACGGAAAGGAAAATCACAGGGCGCAGGTAAAGAAGGTTTCAAGTTATCACAAAAACGGTGGCAGTACCGTTTCGGTAGACAGAATTAGCGCACTGCGGTTCGGTGCAGTTTTCTGCACAGCACTTCGCAAGAAGTGGCGGCAGCGGTTGTGGCACCGGCAGCTGCTACATTTCAACTCAAGGGCGAAACGAATTTCGCGAGCACCGGCGGGGGCAGCGACAGGGGCAGCAGTGCCGTCTGCGGTGGGCGGAGCGGCGGCGGTGGAAGTGGCAGCGGCAGCCGCAGCGCGTTTGCTCCGCGTGACGCGCGCGCCCCCGGGCGAGCGCCTCGCAGCGGCCAATGCGCCGCCGCTGCGGGGCGCCTCTACCGCCGGCCGCCACCGCGCGCCCAATGCTGCGTGTTGGCGGTCACTGCCGTGCAGCCTGCCGGCGCGCAAACGGGCCACGCCTTGCCTGCGCTAGCGTCAGGGCTTCCCTCCCGCGGCGGCCAGACGGCTGTCGGCCACCGCCAGCGCCGCCCGGATGCGCCACCAGCGGCCGCTGCCCCGCCCGCCGTCCGCCCCCCCCCCCCCAGCGCGTCATCAGCGAGATTGCTGCGCGACCCGTTTCCTCATACACGCACCATCAAGCGTCCCACTCTCGTTTAACTTTTCCACCTCATCTATGTGCATTCGGTTTCGAATATTCGGAGAACTAGCAGCACGCCCGCCTGCTTCCGCAATATAAGCGAAGACGCTAGGATGTCGGACCTTGTCTATTTTGAAGAGACGTTTCCAAAATACCTCGGCAGAAACTAGCCTCCGATCCCGAAGACCATCAGTGTATTTTTAAACGACACTAGAAACGCGCCTACTTAATCAGAGAGAAATTCGGACGAACAGCCATTCGCGGGCATTCATGTATTTGAGAGTCATACTTAAGTGGCGATACCAAAAGAATTTCGGAGTTGTGTGAAGCGTTAGTGATGAAAGACGGGGATGTGCGCGCACCAACATGCGAGGTGCCGGCGGGGCGAAGGGGTGCACGAGGGGCGCGAAGGGGCGCGAAGTAGGCGCGCGAAGAGCTTGGAGCGGGACGCCTGGTTGTCCACGCATAGCGACGGCCGTGTCGGCGCTGTAACGAGGCCAGCAAGGCGCCGTGGCAGCCCGTGACCGCAGTCGTGCGGGCAGGGGAGTGGGGGGCATTGTCGCCCGGTGGGGCGGCTGGGCGAAGTGGGCGCGCAGGCAGTTGAGGGGGGGCGCGCGGGGACGGGATGACGACGGCCGGTGGAGGCGGTGGCGCAGCAGTGAACGACCGGAGGGCGTGGCCTTGGCGGCCGCCGATAACACGCCGAGCTCCGCGCCGAAACTCAACGCTTTTTTTCTGAAGGCAGGTCAAGAGAGCGCATGCTGTGCTGCGCCGCGCCGCCGCGCGCCGCGCTACACGCCGTTCGTCACGCGGACAGCGGCAGTCCTGCGCGACGCGCCCGAAATTCGCGCCGTTATCTGCCCGTCACCTTATTAAATAAGCTACTCTCAGGAGAACGAGAAAGGGGGAGGGGGCGTGGGCCTGTAAATCCTGGCCATCGCCAAGGGACTCACCTGGGACATCGATACGCATGCTTGCCAGAACTTTTGGCAAAGCAGAATTGGAAACGAGCCCTCTCCGAGATCCAAACACGTGCGCCTCCAACAATCTTTTTCACACTGTCATTCAACGCCCTGGCATTAGCACTATGCTACATTAAAGTCTTTGCAGCGAAGTCAACTGATTCGTAAATCTAATAATAACTATATCCGGGACCTCACTAACAAAATAGCGTGTTTACCGGATCTAAAATGACAATGAACAACATTCATTCAAATTTAACAAAGAAGTCCCAACTAAGTGAGTAAATATAACTTATTGATTGTATTTTCTTTCCGCGGAGGGGAATTCGTCCTATCCTCTGACGTGTTATTGGTTAAAAAACTAAAGTAGAACTCTGTTAATCCGAAATATCCGATAATGCGAACAAAATTCGGGATGAAGGAAAAATTAACAAAATAAATAAAATGCTTATTTGTAGTGTAAAGAAAGGATTTTATAATTAGTGTAGAAGTGGACAATTCATTATTGAAACAAGTTGTCGAAATGAAACGTTTATTGCACTGGTCATGGTGGCATCGCACGCTAGGTTGCTTTGTTCGGGTAAATAATGTATATGTATATGAACGGTGCATTTTGTCGGATAATCCAAATATTCCGAATTCGAACAGACCACACACGTAATTGGTTGGGAATACCAGGGTTCTATTGTACTTAAATGATGTAAAGTGGATACGTAGACCTCCTGACTATCACTGACTCCACTTGGTGGTGAAGAAGCCAGTCGCTAAAAAAGTCAATGTTCGTATTCGAGGTTTTGATACAGAATAAAGTAGTTTATTACATAAGTAAAGAATGCTGTAATTCATTACAGGAAGACGCGGATAAGATCGGAAGGAGATTTGCTCAACGGGCCAAGGGAAAGTCAACGAAAAACCTGGTCAAGATGGGAATCATTGACTTAAAAGCCGAGTTACAAAACTAGCAATACTTTTTACAGGCACATTTAGTGTTTATAATCATGCAGTTACAATTGCAATTCATGCGGTATCATTATTAAAACAAATATTTTTTTCATTTATTTATTTTTAAGAAGCCGTGCGCGAAAAACGGTTACTTATGCTTTTTTTTCTCTGTACGAAGCTGCTCAATTTTTCTGTGTGCGAAACATCTGTAACGATTCGCTATTAGTGTATAATAGTGTTACGACAGTGATTGAATTCAATTTACTTTGTACAAGGAAGGTAAAATAAAGTTTATATTTCTTTACTTGACGTATTGGGTTTCGCTCACGGTGTGTTAAAAATAGTATTCGCAACACGGGCGCGAGGTGATTCCCGCACTCGTCTCTTAGTCGTCCTCGATACGCTTGGACGACGAAGTAGACTTGTGCGTGAATCACGTGTTTCGCGCCCTTGTTACGTAAACTACTATTAATTTATTTATCGTCAGAAACTGTTAATAGTTGAGTGTGACGTACCATTGGGGAAAGTACAATCGTGCACTTTTCTTTAGCTCTCTGATCCTAACACCAACTCATGTAGTAAATATTAAGTTGAATTATTAATTAGATAGCATCACGCGTTTTTGACAACAGTTCATAATAAAATATTCGCTTCCATGTAAACTATATGCAAATGTAAATCAGGTTCAGATTTAGCTATTATGCCTTATTTTGCCCTTTGGGTAGAAATCTACTTACAACCGCGAGAACATGGTAACAAATATTTTAAGAACTAAATTCCCCACTGAGCTCAAGAAAAGAGCCCATATAGTTAAGATATTAATAATATATTATTTATTTTGTGATGCAACTGTATATATTTATTACGTATTATTTATAGATTAACACATTATTGTATATTATCATTGTTATCATATTATTGTTATTATTATTTGCTTTTTTATGCTAACTGTAATCTCTAACTGTATTGAAATATTTATGCAGCAGAACACATTTTACTTAACACTTAAATTTGTGTTCTGATTTTAATTGTTTAATACCATTGGCAATGCGATAAAAATAATGCACATGTAGTGTATGTGGAAATCTTGTAGTGAACTCTTGATACTGACACTGATTAATACAACTCCTACGACGTGTTTTGTAATTATATCTGTATTGCAAGAATATATGTTCCCACTGATTTGTAATTAAATAGGAAAAGGCAAGGTGGTATTCCAGGTTTACAGGAATAACGCCGATGGAATTTATTATTCGTTAAATTTAACAGCAACTCAACTTTTCAGGATATTTTCTCATAATAGTACGCCTCATCACACACAAAAATATTCATTGGAAATATACATGCTACAATTAATTTTTTGTTAATTTAACCGATTTATTTCTCGTCACAAAACAGTTAAAAAGTGTGTGTGACAAGCTATAGAGAGAAGTGTATTCTGTGCGTTTTCGTAAATTCAGAGATATCCACCTTAATATAAGTAGAATATTGATTATAAATGGAAATTAGTGTTTCTGGCAACAATTGATAAGAGGCTGTATGAAAGCTGACTGCATTTGATAGAATTCTGAATGCATAACTGAGAAACTGAGAAATTGTTTACTTAAAAATTAGACAAATGCATATAATTCATTTCCAATGAGATACGCAATTGTTCAAAATGCAAAACTGCACTGAAACAGTTTTCTCTTCGTTTACTATTGCTTTGTTATTTCCTAACGTATGTATCAGACACGATTTTCATCTATTTCAGCAGGATTACTCACTTTGATGCATTTGAGCAGGAATTTTAAAGTAAAAATTTGGAACGGTATTTTTACTTATCGATTCAAATTCACAAGGCTTAATGTAATTTAAATCAGTCGGAGGATATCTATTTGAGAAAAAAATATTCGTACAATTTAGGCACCAGTGTGTGTAAAGTTGAGTTTGTATATTATTTTATTAGTAATCGTAACCTTGGAACACATGAGAATGTCATTATATTATATCATTTAAGGCAAAGGAAAAATCATTTAAATCGGGGAACATTTGGAAACGTTATGGCTGTAAGAGAATAAAAAAAAATCACACTAAGGTTTGTAATAACCTCCACTAGTTAGAAGTCTGTTTAAAAACACAAAGTAGTTACTCCTTTATGAGAATCAACGACCTTCTCTAAAAATTTAGCGTTCAACTTTCCCAATACGTAAACACAATACGTCTACAAAATTCAATATTGGTTGTTACTGGAATTCATTTCCGTCTTTAATATCATATGAATTGATCTCTTTCAGGCAGTAGTGGAAGTCATGTTATGTATTTTAAGTATGATTTAATACATTAAATTGTCTATAACACAATAAACTCGAAACTGTGCATCACAAATTCTTGTGGAGTTCGATGGGTGTAAAATATTGAATATCTTCGAAGCTTGTCTGATGCAACTTTAATCAATAAAAAGTGACAGGTGTGAGAGCATTATGACTTCAGTTTTGAAATCAGCACGTGTGATTTTGCAAAGTTATACTTTCGTCTACAGGCAAAACAAATGGTTTTTTTGTTCTTCTTTGTTCATTCATGAAAAAAGGGTCTTGTTTCCATCCGGAATTTATAAAGATAACTTGGCATAATGCCGATGTTGTGTGTCACGTTTCTACATGGCTACAGTAGTTTATGTCAATATATTCACCACATTTCTCTATGACTCACAGGGAAAGAAAATCGTCCGTAGATATTTTGGAAACGTTAGTGGAACTTGCTGCTTTTCCTAATTCTGCATTTTACGGAAAAACATACTAGAAATTGTGGTGTGAAATTATTATCATCAAGTTATATCTGGGAAACATTTTTCTAGGGGAGATGTGAACAGTAAATCACTTTTGCCAGGAGATCATCTGAAGAGCCGCCATACTTTGACTGTGAATAAAATTGAGATTCTTGGGGTGAAAAAATCACACTTCTTCATATCCCAACCAAACATTTTATTTAGTTTGGTATCACCCTAAAATCACATTAAAATTAAGAAGGCCACTAATAGATAGACTAACATGAAAGTTTAACTAGAATACTCCACTACTGTAGGAAACCAAAACTTATTTTGGACATTTTTCTGTGTACGTTTCCTTGACTAACGGAATCCCTACTCTCTCTCTTTTGCTAGACGTAGTTGAATTATAACGAATCGTAAACACATCCGTTTTTCGCAACATTTTCAAACAAGAACTGTCCGCTTATATCAGGCCTGCACAACGCCAGCTTCCGCGGACATTCTGCACAGCCGATCGTCTGCCCGCGAGAGAGCCGAAGGTGCTGGTATGGGAGGGTTCGAACCTTTGCGTAGAGGGGAGAAGGCTGACGCTGCACAACGCGATGCGTAGATTGAATGTCGGGACATCTAATGCTGTGAAATCATTTTGAATGCAAGACGTCCCGTATTTTAAGCCACAAGGGTCATAACTCTGCCACGTAAAATAAGGCATTAATTCAATTCAATTCAACTCTGTTACGTTCTCCTGTGCACTGCTGCTTATCCACCTTTGTATCCACTACTGTACTTAATTGTTTGAGCGATGATCATTGTGACTCTTAGGCAATCTTTTAAAGCAGTGGCTTTTTTAAAACTTTATTATTCAATTCTAATTAACAAAATTTTTCAATTTAATAATTGATTGTTCACCAGGAACTTCATAGTTTCCAAATGGTACCAAAATGAAGAAAACTATGAGAACAATCTCTGACATAAAAATGGAATATAGGCAATTGTAAGAAGGGTAATGTTTAGCAGCACGTATATTTGTGACCATTTTCCCCCATTTTGAATCTGAAGATATCAACGAACAAACTCTCTGATGATATCTTACTGGCAATCATGAGTTTAGCATGGATCTTGTTAAATAGTGTGCCAAGGACTTAATATTTTTATACGATGTCGTAATTGATGAAAAAAGAGTGTTTGTTGGTTTATATATAAGTAATATAATGTACTCTTCTCAGAAATTAGAGTAGACATAATCATGATTTTTTGAAAAATAATGTTTTAGCTTTGACAGAACCGTCTTATTAAATTAAAAATCGTTAATGAAAAATATATTATATAGTCCAAATCAAATATCTATAATCCCTTCTATTTTCGTATTTCACATTGTCATATATCGACCAGAAACGTTTCTAATGTAACAAAAAAGGCAATATTACTTGAAATGTATGTGTCCGTCATGTTCTCGTCGATTGCTTTGTCAATTTACGCGCTATGGTTCGAATTGCGCATTCTAATTAGCAGAGCCCACTCCTAGAATTTGCCTCATACCCTTCCTTCAAATATTTCCGCATTGGCACTCGGGTGTCTCAGGCGCGGCTCTCGAGGTCAAAGTGTAAAGTGCTGTGCAGACCTGGATTATATGTGAAAGGAACTATCTTCATCAACAAAAATGCTACAGATTTGATTTGATAGTACTGCCGGCGTAATATCTGAACCCTACCCATTCCTTATTCATTTAGCAAAATGAAAGCCAAAGAAAACGTACTCACATTAAAAAGCTGAATTAACGGTAGAAGCAAAGGAAGAGATCATCTAAGTATTAGCTCAATGGCTCAAGCGCAACTGGACAAAAACTTGACCGAAAGGTAAGTCATTGAAACAGAATCTGATTACAGTACTTGTTACAAGCATGTTCATCTTTACATTCAGAAATAAGACAAAACCGCAAGGGAGACAAGTTTTCGTCAGTGCACCCTAGCCCGAAAAGGCCAGGGTGGCGTTAGGCGGCGTTAGGTGGTGTCTAAAAAAAGTCCTTCTACAATATCTACTTACGAAAATCTCACTCGAGACGGAATTTGCAGTGTGGATTGAACACCTTTACAAAGCACCCCATTCGTTCGTATTTTAGTCTCCTTGTTTCCGTCTTCATCTTTCGCGTTCATCCAGAAAAATATTCTCTTCCGTATCCAATTCTCGCAGTTTTCCAATTGCCAGCAGACTTCGATAAAGGAAACAAACGGTGCAAACAACAAATACTTTCATTTTATGAAACGTTCACGAACTATTATAACACTACCTAATCCCATAGAAGAGTTTTCACCTAATCCCGTAGAAGAGTTTTCAAACTTGGTAATTTTTTTCCCCACCCTGAGATTCGAATACTCATACTTACGTGTAGTAGAGCAGAGCGTCACTACACCGATCGCGTGAGTCGGCATGACTATCTTCCCAAAGCTTTAAAAAATTTTAAACACTGGCAATTTTGTTCACTTTGCAAAAATAGTTGAACATGGGAAACACGGTTTCATTCACAACACGAAAATAACTCATATTTTTAAAAGAATCACACGAAAGGAATATTTAATAAACTATTATAAGTTAAACCTTTTTTCTTTTGACATGTTAAATTTCTATATTATGACAAAGACCCTCAAACCATGTTCTCTGACCAGACGTGTTAGGGTAATTTATCACATATAGAGTTTTTACGACTTTTCCTGGTCAGAAATTGCAACTTTCTGCTTCAGTATTACAATACTTTCCTTTTACTACTTAAGTAAATGCTAGAATAGAAAGTTTAAAAAATCCCTCACCCAGGATCGTGTATGATTTTCAGTTCAGAATATTTCATTACCGTTAGCGCCGAGCATGACTTTTAAACCTGTAACAATAAAGAAAATAAAGTTGGATGGACGCAGTGAGTTAACTTCAATTAAAATATTAAATAGACTATTCCACTCGTGAAATTAAAACCAATAGTGTTTAACTACTCATACAAAATGCCCCAATCAGGGCGGTGTATCAAAAAAAGGTCGCTGTTTCTATCCGATTTTTCTTACCGCTTCTACCTACTGGCCAATCATAAACTGTGACTCATCTTTCTTTGGAGGCGGTATACGTCGACCGCTATGTCGCCCTTGCTTCGCGAGTCGGTGATTTGTCGACAAATTCCAAAGCACTCGTGGTATTACCTATGATAATGACTTCAATAATTTCTTTCATAAGGTATCAAGTAGTGATTGTCAATAAGAAAACAACTAGTGGGGCTAAATTAGCACATTATTCTTCGCATTACCTGTATATGTTACGCAGAAATTGAGGACCTTCATGAACCTTCAAAGAGTTTCCAACAAGCATTTTTTTCTTCACGCTGGGATTCTAACTCATATTCTTAGAGTTCGCACGTCATTCACTCCTACACCACTTTCATAGCTAAACTCAAACTGTTGAACATTTGCTTTTGCCATTTTCATTTACATTATTTCAGATCTAGTTTTAAAGATCACGTTTCATTAAGGAAATAGTTATTTATGTAACAAGTCCTCTAAATGAGTAGTTGAAGACAAATAGACGTCGTGTTACATAGAATGTTTTTGTTGTCAATTGTAATAATTCAAAATAAACATGTCATACTTTCATATGTTATTAGATGTCATTACTCTCGATGCTCCGTAGAAAGGATTGTTGGTACACGGTCTTGGTAGCGTTTTTATACAACAAACGCAGTGCGCGGAATGACCAAAGGGACAATGGGGTACAAGTGGAACAACGCGGGGAAAGGAGGACGAAAAGAGCAAGGAGACAAAATAAGAGAATTAGGACAAAATGGAAAAAATGAAAAAGGGGAAAGGGACAAAATGGAGATTGGGGGACAAATTAGACAACGGAGATAAGTGTGACGAGGAGAACATGTGATAAGCAGACAAAATTGCGCAAGCGTGCAAAGTGGAACAAGGGACAACATTGAGTGAGTGAACAAAATGGGTCAAGGGGACACAATGACGTAGGAGGACAAAATGGGACAATGGGGCATAATGGGGCAAGGGGACAAAATGGGGCCAGGGGACAAAATGGGGCAAGGGGACAAAATGGGGCAAGGGGACAAAATGGGACAAGAGGGCAAAATGAACCTAGGGAGAAAACGGAAAAGGGGGGCAAGTAGCGCAAAAGAGACATTTATTCAATGATTTATTAGCACTGGTAAAATGTAAACCCAAGGTTCCGCTAAAATATCTTAATGGACTTCCAGCATTTTAACGGCTGTCCCTATGGACGCGCTCGTAATTGGAGTTTAAAGGGTTGGTTGCTAAGGAGGTAAGCGCGTGATGCTGATGTACATAACAACAGAAACTTGAATTTCAGTATTGTAGATATGCAACGTCAATTTTTCATTTGCAATTTTCCAAAATCAGAGAGTGCAACGAAAATAAGAGCTGACTCATATTTAATCGTCCTTTACTCTATCCGAAGAAAAATATTTAAAGA
This sequence comes from Gryllus bimaculatus, assembly GCA_017312745.1. Taxonomy (NCBI): domain Eukaryota; kingdom Metazoa; phylum Arthropoda; class Insecta; order Orthoptera; family Gryllidae; genus Gryllus; species Gryllus bimaculatus. The sequence continues at coordinate 342,610 of BOPP01000326.1, read as the reverse complement.
AAGGAGTCGTTTTGAGAAAAGAAATTTAAATCGCCATTACTTCATGCAAAAATAACGCGAAAAGTGTTCGTATTTTTTTATTGTTTGTGATCTTGCTTAAGATCTAATTTTGTAGACCAGATTTCATACAACAAAAATCTCTATAATGTTTGTTTTATTTTTTGGAAGTATAAAGTTTCCGGAGATTTGGACGTGCTACATCTTTGAGCGTCCTGTGCTCTATTCAAATATATTAACAAAACTTGAGCTGTTTTTTACAAATACATTGTTTAAAAATTACCTACATTTCATGAAAAATTTCACGAAAAACACTCCTATTTTCTAAAGATCTACAAGACATTTTCGAAAAAATTTTCTTTAAAAAACAGGTTTCGCAATGGAACTAGTGCTACAATACCACACCTTTTTTCTAACATTACATTATTTGTAACCTTTGCAATGGATAGTTTGCTTTTTGTGGAAATTACAATACATAAAGTCTTAATGTTTACAAAATTTTCGCAAAAATGGCTCCTAAGATTTTGGGATTTAGTATTTCCTCATATAGATCCTAGGACGTTTTTTATGGCGCAGGTCTAATTTTTGTTGTGAATGAAACAGTGTACAATTGCTATAACGTATACTTGGCTTTACTTTTATTTTATTTTACTACAAAAAATAGATACATTTGGTAGGGAGGCGAAAAATCTTCATCTATTTTCCAGACACTAAGCAAGAGACACACTGAGCAACTCTTGAATCGATCACAGAAACTTGGGTGAGTCGAGGGTTCTTTGGTTTGTGGGCAACATATGGATTACATCATAGAAACAAAAGTAATAGTAATAATATAAAATGAACAATTATTCTACTAATATGCACATTGTTACTGTATTTCTGCTACACATAAATAGGCTTAAAATAAGGACAAGAAGGGTCATGAAGTAAGACTTTTACGTAAGAAATGAGCTTCCTTTGGCAAGTGCGAAAAAAGTGCTTAGCGTTGCACCAGTCAAACGTCACTCCTTCATGCACGCAGAGCTTCTTGCTCACAAGAAGTTAGATGGCCGACCTCCTAATAACATTCCGCGCCAGGAGACTCCTGGCATTTCCTCTCTCCTTCCAACCTACCTCCGCTGCTTACGACATGCAATCGAGTATTAAGTATTCGATAAATAGTACTTCTGTGTTATACATTGAAATGAGGAGAGCAGCTGACATCTCTGACAGGACAGCCGCTGGCAAACCTGTTGCGTTCTAGACGGCAGTGGCGGCGACGGCACCGGCAGAGATGGCGTGGCGATGTTGGCAATAGTGGCTGTGTTAGCGACGGTGGCAGTGGCGGTGGCGGCGGTCGCACCGCACGGATCTCCCGCTTCTCTCTTGTTGGTTGGCTGTCGCCGCCGCCACCATTTCCATCACCTTCACTAGGAGCGTTCACCGCTGCCGCTGCCGCTGCCGTTGCCGCCGCCGCCGCCGCCGCCAGGTTGCCTTAATTGGGCTCATTAGGTGACGGCAGGTGCGAGGTGCGCAGCCGCAATGTGGCGCGGCGCGGCGCGGCGCGCGAGGGGCCGCCGTGGACTGGCTTCGGGGGATGGGCGACCGGGTGAGGGACGTCGAGCACAAAGTAGTAGGCGAGACAGCGTTCGCTAAAGGGAAGTACGCAAAAAAAGGGCCAACAGGCCGGTAGGCAGAGGGTCTTTGCGATTGTCTTGCGGGACTGGAGAATGTTTGCAATAGGTGCAAGGCGGTCGGCAGGAAATTAAAAGACAGACGCATAAAGAGAGAATCCAACGTTGTATTTTTTTTATAGAATTGATATAAAAAGTAATGTAGGAAATTCTTAATAAGCAAAAATAGCATGAGTCTGCAAGTGGCAAAACTCACATATCACATCACTTTCCTATTATGGGATTCATAAAATTTACGGAACGCATCTGAAACACCGTTTTAGTGTGCGGATCTCTGGTCCACCAAATACGTGTATGCAGCTCCACAATTACTATTACGGCACATAATCATTATTCCAAATTTCATTTTACACGGCGGCATGAATCATTCAATTAGATGCACAGTATAAATGCGGTCGAATGCAAATTATGGTCTTATATATTACTTTAGGTCCTAAGATAACTTAAAGATTTAATAATGAAATGAGGAGCATTTTTTCAGAATATCTTGAAAATGTCCAAGACATTCATATTCTCTTGTGGTTCTAACACCTAAAAGCAACATAATTCATATTTTACTAACAAATAAACGAAAATGTTTAATATTTTCAAAAAAGTACACATGATATTGTAAAGTGCTTGATTGTATAAATATGTAAGTCTCTAGCATCAACAATACTGGTGCAGACCTGGTTCGAAACAAAGTTAAACTTTTTCAATCATACACATTTCTTGGGCTTCAATTCAAATCGGGCTTATACCATATTTATAATCACATTTTACTATTAATGAAAAAATCACAGAAAACTATTTTTATAGGAAAGTTTGAAGAAGAATATTTTTATAGGAAAGTTTGAAAATGTCGTCGGAGCTTTATGAAAATTATACCCCACAATTTAAAGATGCATTTGGGATACGTAGAACCTCGAGTTCGAGTAGGCCCAACATCGATTTTGGGTCCATTATTGTGCATTTTCAGCTCTTATTCACAGAGAGTTTAGAAAATTGATAGGGTCCCCCAAACATGTATTTCCTTCGAAATTTCGGCATCGCCGGAAGTTTATAATTTTTTTAAAATCTAGAAATATTACTCTATAATTTTTTAATTACTTAATTAATTTACACTTAAAATTGCAGTTTTGTTCTAACACTTACTGTGCCAAATTAATCTTAAAATAATGTTTATTTATTCAATTATAGTTAATTGTGTTATTGTCAACTTGACACACAAACATTATGTTAACTTCAGCTTTCTTTGAAGTTGTCAATTTTATTTCGACGAAATGTTAGCAAAATACATTACACCATGATTTTTGATTGTTTTATACTTTAATCCACTGATAGTTTTTTTTTAAATTTGTTGCGTCTTTGACCCAACACGTATCTAAAACTCTTGTTGGACGTTGAGCGCCTCATGGCGTAATCCTCATTTACTCTTTGTCAAGTCGCAGTCAGTCAGTGCATCTTATCCCTTCAGCCAGGGGCTCGACGTCGTTAGATTTGTTTCTACGTAGTTAGACTTACTTTCTAGGAACCAGGAACCAAGAACCCGGCAGTCTCGAATTCGCTTAATCTCCGTGAATTCACGGAGCACAGGAAATGAATTCGGCTTACGACGCCAATCGGTTTTATCCGTTCTTCAGTTTATCAATATATGCCATCGCACCAAAGTATTTTGTTTAGTCAAAAAAATTCTGAGAATATCACATTCTGACGGCGTTTTCATAGTCCTCTTCAGTGCGTCAGTAACGATCATTATTTTGCAATGCATTCCCAGGGCCGCCTCTCTTTATTTGTTATTGTACATCAGGTATGTCAAGGTCATATGGAAAGGTAATTAGCTTATTAGAGTAAGCGGCCACTGCACACAGAGTAACAGACGCGAGATCGACAAGTGAGGGTAGTACAAATTTTCCCGGGACAACTGACCCATTACAGATTGTTGGAAAGTCAGTTGACAGTTATTGCTCCAAAAGCGATATTATTTTCCATTTTCTCTACTAATGGAATAATATGAAATACATCAGTCATATTTTCAAGTTATTAATTAAGAGTAAAATTAAACATTTTGAATGAAAAAGATCTTGATATCGTAATCGCATTTACTTAAGAGTTCAATAATTGCATAACTAAATTCCTGCGTTCATCAAAGGAGGTTTACCAAAAATTCGTGTCTGACAAAAGACCTGTCCACCCGAGAGATTTTAACGCATTTAATGATGTCGAATACATTTTCTCAAACATTGGACTTTTCGAAGGATTAACTTAAGTGTGCATCTAAAACCGTTTTAGCCTATTGAATTGCGGACACCCTTTGTCTCAATTCCGCTTCGGTAAAGATGTAGGCAAGTATAAATAGAAAGTATAGATTTTCTACCAGGGCTCGAATTCTTATAAAAACTAGTTGCCATGATTCGTGCATATATATATATATATATATATATATATATATACACACACGTCATTCCTGAGCTTTCTTTCGTCACACACCTATAGAGACGATTTGTATTAGAAAGGTACAGCTTCATTTTGGCTCAGTTCGGTAATCAAACGCACCGCTTTTTATATCGCTGAAAGGTATCAATTACGACACTTTCACATTTGTAATGGAGTTATTCACAATTTGATACGTTTATCGTCGTAGTAGTGCCCCAAGTTCAAAGATCCATGCATTCCTTTTTCTTGTTAAGTCATTATGGGATTTAAAAAAATATGTTACTTGCGTAACAACGTGGCAAGTCTTTCTGACATACAACATGGAGTAATTCTCCTTGAACTTAGCCAGCCATACGTCAAGCCAAGTCGTAAGTCATTGGATTTTATCCCTATTGGCTAGGGACTCAGCGCCGTTAGTATCCGGGTTTCCCAAACGGTCGCCCATCCACGGAGCCACGGTGTCTCAAACTTCTTAATTTGCGTGACTTCACAGAGCTCAGTTAAGAAGTTTGGCTACCGACGCAGACAATTAAGATGCGGTAAAAACGTGATATTGTGTAACGTTTGTGAAACACACTCACATAGAACCTTTATGGTGTTTCGACATTTTAAACTACAATGTTGAGAACTGTATGTAAATGCAAAGTTTTCATGATTATTCTTGTACTCTTGTTATTGCACAAATTGCTTCTCATGCAAATGTCTTACGATGAAAGTCAGAATATCGATGACAAATAGCATAACGTGCAGTTGCCGAGGTGAACTTAGCACTTCAGAGTTATTACTAAAGTAAAAAACTTTCCTTGCTCCTTCCACGCATCTGTGTGCTGTCTTTCTGCAAGGCACATTATAGTTGCTACGATATATGGAGATTTTGTTTTCCTTCTTGTGATGAGTCATACAATTATATAAAATTATTATGACATTAACAATTTTAAAAACAAAAAAAAATTCCAATGTTTGACTTTCGACATCCACTGCAAGTATTTGTGCTAAGAATATTTCAAGGTATAGCAAGAATTTTAAAAAAATTAAAATTGAGCAAACGTTTTTTCATAATCGACTGTGAATCGAGTTTTTCTTTTCAATAATTTAAAATTTTTGAACGTAGTTTAACATAGTTCAATTCGACTGCAATGGATTGTATAAATTGAAGAACAAAAACATTGCCCATCATGATGCAAAAGGGACAGATAAAACGCTGATGGTAAAAAACGCGACGACTGCTTCAACCTAGATTCTTCATCAGGGCAGGGCTATACGTGTTTAGTCCTGCACGAGATAATATCGCAAAAGTGCCACAGCTAACACAAAACCCGGATTGCGACTAGGATGGTAGGTTTTCACTCGCAACCATCGTCATGAGCAAAAAACACTGGGATGAAAAAACAGAGCCCCAAGTTGTGCAACTTATGTGAAAAGTGGTAGTGGAATGAACAATTTACCTTAGGCTGGCGGAAATGTCGATAATATTTTGTTTCTCTGCAGGAAATTTAGCCAATGAAAGAACATGAAGGACAGTTAAAGTAGTACATATTATTTTAGAAACAAGGAGCACTGTAGATTGGATAAAAATTAAGAACATTCTTCTGGTTCACAGTTTCGAAAAGAAATGTGCAAACATTTCCTAATTAATTACGTTTCCATACACATTCAGTGAGGCCCTCGGTGGCTCGTTGGTGAGCGAGCTCGCTATCCACGGCGCTCGAGTTCGCTTTCCAGGTTCGATTCCCGGTGGGAGAAAAACATAGCCCAGTATCCGTTGCTGTGTGGCAATGAGAAAGTACACTTTTCATGTAGAGAATACCAGAATACAGTGTAGGGATGAATATGTGCCAACCACACGTACAACCAAAGAGCTGTTGAGTCAAAGTACAATCATACGTACACATACAGTACATATTTCAATTCTATAATGTGTAGTAAATGTACCAATAATACATTGAATATTAACCTGAATTGTTTCTCATGTTTTTGCTAACGTAATTCTGCACCGTAATCAGTCATGACATGTCACCTATTCTTTCTTTGAGCGTTTCGTTCACAAAAGGCGAAGCGTTGCCGTCAGGTCTGACCTGTGAATCAGCCCACCGCCAGAAGAAGACGTTCGAACTTACAGAACGAGGGCATTAGGGAGTTTGTGCACGCCGTAACGGTCCGCAATTGACTGCAATCTCGATCTTCTGCACATGCGCAGATGAACGAAAGTGATGCGAAACTTTAACTGACCAGTAATTATCCCACCCATTTACGTCTACCACATTGACAATCATCCAGAATTCGTTCGAAAAATTAAGGAAATATTGTCTGGAAACTTTAACACCGAATTAAACGACAATAAAATAAAAGTAAATTTAGAAAACATAAAAGATTTTAAAACCTTTACAGCAGCATTAGAAGCAAATAAAACTCAATTGCATACATCAGATTACCTATCTAAAGAAAACGTCATCAGTGATAAAGAACTTCCATGTGTTCATATCTCAGGACGAAATGAAATCCGGACGTATCGAGAAATATCCAACAGTAGTCATACGGCTTTACAGCAAGGACAGAAAAACAATTTCCGTAATTGCAGTGACATTGAAAGTAGAAAATATCAACAAGACCTCACATGAAAAATACTTGGATGTAATTTTGAAACGATGTGAAACACAAGGGACCGATACAGTGATCAAAACGGCAGGACTAGGGACACAATAAGGACAATTGCCGGGAAAATTTCTTGTGTGCAATATTTGCGTCAAATCATCAAACCACTGATTGTAAAGCACAGTCTAATATCCCTCTCTGTGTGAACTGTAGTACATGTTATAAATCCCATATTTATAGGGCTGAGATTCTAATGAGTACATGTGATTAAAATGAAATACAGAAGAACCCCACTAGACCGAACCTCACAAATTCCAAATTTCGTATCATCAGAACGAAATTCGGGTTGGAGGAAAAATAACCAAAATAAGTAAAACATTTATTAGTAGTGTAAAGAAAAAAATTATATTTACTCTTCAACTGAGCAACTATTTATTGAAACATGTCGAAATGAAATGTTTATGGCACTGGAAACTACGATATATGTCATATGTTTTTGTACTAGTAATTTTTCCTTCAAGGAAACTTGCAAAATCGGTAAATCTCCTTTTGCTTTAAGGAACTGAATCTGCTTTATGATGCAATCGTTACGCTACGTTTCTATTTTCACACATCGCACGCTATGTTGCATTGTGTCCGGTAATCCTCTTGATGTATTTCTACATGAACTGTATATTCTTTCGGATAATTCGAACATTTCCGAATTCGAACAGGCCACATTCCCATTTAGTTCGGAATTCAGGATTTCTACTGAATTTTCCACGACAAAAGATAAAACTCCCTCAAGAATGCACAAGTCTCCTAATCCAAGATCAATTTTATCACAAATTCATTTTCCATTACTATTCAAAACAAATTAAAAATCAAATATCAACTTCGCACCGTCAAGACCAACACTAGCTCCTAAAAACCAAACTAAACTTAACCACCCATATCGTAACTTTCAAAAACACAATACTAAACACTTAATTTTATAGATGGAATTCTAGAACAAAATAGTAACTCCCTTCAAAAATCATTCAATCCTATACACCATTGTTCATAGCCAAGTTCAGAGATTATCTGATAACTTCCTTAAATGCAAGTTTCACACCTTAAAATTTAGTCTTTTCTAAATTGGAAATGAAACGGGATCTTACGCAAACGACAGCTTGCATTCTGTCTTGCAAATCACTACATCGGTGAAGCATCCATCGAGAGAACCATCATCCAGACCAACATTCTTACCAACTTTAACATTCAAGGCTATCAGTACCGAACTACATCTCAATGAATATAGCTGCAGGTTGTGTAGTAATACTAATTAAAAATGATTTGCCATATTATCAAAAAGATTTGCGCCAAGCTCCGGGCGTAGAAACTAGAGCAGTCCTTTCCCTTCTAATAAATCAAGATCTAGATTTATTTAGTCAAAAAACAGTAAAAACTGTATGTGACGTAGGGGGGAAGAAGATAATGTTAATGTGGTCAATGTTGAAATGTTGTACATGTGTTAATTAACATGTCCTAAGCATAATAACTGCTCACAGACCTCCTAACAAACATATATCAAGAAGTATCCTTAATCCAAGAGACTGTACCCTGAATGCTTCGGTGCTACTCATAGGTGGCTCAATCAAGTCTTGAGGCTCCTAACTTTCGAACCTAAATGGGCTATAACTACAAAAAGTCCATGTCAATAATTATTTTAAAGTAAAGTAATAGCTCACATTGAACCCACGAACCCCTACGACAGCAGGAAATATCCAGGTATCTTATATATTTAACGAACCTTCATCGTTCAATATAATGTAACGTTCTTAACGAATTTAATTCCACACAACAATCCAGTTATCATATCTTTTCAATATCGCCCACGACCATCCCCAGGCACACCCCTTCTCCATACAAAACACCAAATTGGGCCATAGATCCCGCCACTAATCACCGGTATTGTCAAATACTAAGCTCTCAATGAAAAAGCGGATGTACTTGCAGATAATTTCTCTTCTACCTTCTCAACATATCCCATAACAGGTCATTAAAACCACAGCAGAAATAAATCCCTTCATCTTGTCTCCAAGTTACGACGTTCCTTCAACAATAAAATTTATGGAATGTCAGAAATATACTGGGTGATACGATCTATGTCATGTAACAAATCGCCACGAGATACAATGCCCCTTACTCTGCTACAAAATTACGAAGAAAAGCATTGCCTTTCTCAACAATATATAACTTAATTTTACGTACAAGTTACTACGCCATTTACTTTAGAACCCATAGAATAACTAAAGAAAATCATTCTCAAACCAAAGGCAACCTCCCCATCTCACATATTCCCATTCTATAACAAATTTAGAGAAATCAACCTAAAAATACTAAAATCATTAATAATAAATACAAAATTACTGCAATCCCACCAATTTGGTTACACTAAAACCACGCTTCTACTCATCAACTACTTAGATGAAGTGAGCATATATTAACGGATATACGGGATTCCAAGAAGGCCATCATACAGAGGCAGCTTTGCATGAGGATTCGAAGTCATTTTATCGACTTTGGGACCATGGACATTAATGCAAATTTAAAGAAAAACAGGTTTTCCTTAGTATTTATATAATGTAACAACACATTTTTAAGCTACAGATCCTTCTCTATATAAATTGTTATTTCTATTCCTCTTCAAGTAAGCCGGAGTCCCGCAAGGTTCACCCCTTTATCCTACACTATTTAATATTTTTACCGCAGACCTTTCCTAAGAAAACGACGCAAATTGCACTTTTCGCTGACGACACGGTTCTTTACGAATCAGATGATGACGTATAAACAATAATGACTGCACTGCAAGTACATCTACGAGCGTTAGAAAGCTGGACTAAAAAGTGGAGGATCAAACTATATCCAACGAATGAACAGCTCAGATATTCACATTAAGGTACCCAGTCTAAGGCTAACTCTAAACAACGCAAAAATCCATTGGTCTCCTAAGCAGTTTCAGTAAAATATTCAGGATTCCATCTTGTCTCTCATCTACCATGGTAAGACCACATCACAGTTAAACTCAAACAACTGAATTCAAAGCTACACCTAATTCGCCATTATTCTTCTCTTCCCTATGCACTCTTCTACTACACAAAACCATCATACGACCTTTGTTACTATATGCTTGCCCGGTCTGGAACAATGCTGGTACGCAAACTGGCCACATACCAAAACTCCAGATATTGCAAAATAAAACCCTACTAATGTCCACGAAAGCACCCTGGTTTATAACAAACTCTTTCCAGTGTGAATAAAAAATTCCCTCCATCCAAAATGCACGCACACCATATTTTAAGACTTATTTTTTGCAAGTTGATGGCGCGAGCCGGCGTGCAGAAAGCGGTTGGTATGCGTCACTTTCCGGTAGACAATGCCCTAGGCTGCTGTTAGCTTTCCGACACAGCATCACGTCGAGGAAAGGCAATGAACCCTTGTTTTCCACCTCCATAGTACACTTTAATTTTTTGGCGGGAGGTGGGTTAGTGAGGTGCTGGAGGACGTCAACTAAGGCGTAATGGACGTGAGGTTAAGGGACGGTCAGGTCTCGCCAAGGCGCTACTCCCTCTACTCCATGGCGTCCGACCCGGTCCTTTACGCGCGCCGCTCGGGGGCCCAATCCCTGATTGGCCGATGCTCTCTCCGCAATGGTGGATCACCCGGCCAACCAGCAGACAGGCGCAGGGCAACCTAGCTTTATGTTACCTCGTGCGTAGTCCATCTTTGGTCTATCAACCTGTGAAAGGTCGCAGCATGACGATCGAAATGTTGGCACCTGTGCCTAGGACGCGGAGTAACCCGCCCTGCCAATTATTTACTGACTCTGGCCACGGAGGTCACGTTCTCGTGCTCGATTGAGTTTCCCCTATCGACACTACTCTATTATGTTTGCCTCGTCTGTGTTGTGTCATGTATCCTGTGTTCTTCAACTAACATCTAAAAGAGCCAAACGGCTGATCGATGCAAAATCAGGCTTCTGATAAAGTTGTTTGTACTAATAAAAAATTTACTAGATGATATTTTCGCGTAAGAGCGAGGATGTACTCGAGTATTGAAGATGAGCTCGGGCTAGTACCTGAGAGCAAACGGAAAGCTTTCTTGCACTCTGATATGTCTAGTGTCCAGCCAACGTGATGTTTTCTTATGAAGAATTTTAAATTTACGATCAATTGAAAGCTGATTTTTATTTATTAATTTTACGATATTTATGAAGGGATATATAACGTCGAATTAATATTCCTTACAGAAAAACATACACAAAACCTACATTTAAAAAATAATTTTCATTATATTTCAAAATATATGTCCTCTAACGTAAATTAGGTAAATGATTGTCCACCTCAACATGTTGAAAAAGTTTACAATGAAAATGACAAAACAATCTATTCAGAAAATATTTACTTTAAACATTTGTTCGAACATATTTTTAAAAAATACTTTAATTTGCTTTTACATACAACTCAACCTTAACTTTGGTATTCTCGGTGGGACAACTACAAATAAAACTGTAGAATAGATCTTCTAATCGTCCATTTAAAATTTTGTTAACTGATTTTATAAATTTAATTTTAATGGTATCATCAAAACGAAAATTAATTAAAATATGTTCATTTTTACGTTCTCGCATACGTAGTAGAAGGAGTGATGGAGAGGGAGGAGAGGGGAAGAGACGGGGGAGAGGAGGAGAGAGGGCGAATGAAGGAAAGAGAGGGAGGAGACATGAAGACCGAACATAAACTGCACAAAAAATTCTGATTATTGGACAGAAAAACAGGTTTTGAGGGTTTCTGACACCAAGAAATGGTTTTCTTGTTCCTATCAACATTGTTGATATTTGTGCTTGCTTCAACAAGTGCTCTTTGTGCTTGTTCCTATACGTAGCAAATGACTTTACGAATACGAAGTGTATTCAGAATCCGTATTGTGGTTTTTGGCAAGGTTATTCAACGTCAGTACGTCCGTGAAAACTCTAGAACGTAAAGCAGAGCAAAAACATTTTCTCACCAAAATTCATCTTCCACAATCGATCTAACTGATGTGGTGGTCTTTCCGATTTGAAACGGATATTGATTTTGGGGGGTCTCTAAGACTTTTTTCTCAAAAATGGTTCAATAATTCTTCAATTGTTTTGATCGAATAAAGAAAAGTGCTCAAATAAAAATAATGCAGGCCCGATTTTCATAAAACAATCTGATTTTTCGAAAATTCAAGTTTGTTCGACCCTCTATATCAATTACAATATATGCGACAGAGATTTCTTAAGAAATGTGGCTACGAATGCAAAGAAACATCATTGGATAAGGTTATTATTTTGCTCGGCTGTATGAGGAAACTACTTATTATTTTCTTGTCTATCTACGTGCAGGCAATATTTTATGTAGTTTAGAGGATGTTATGTAATGCTGGGGAATATTGATTTCGAGATTTCAACGGAAATACACGTTTTGAGCTCTCCTGATAGCCTTCCTTTTGGTATTAAAAAAAAAACGTCCGTCCGTCTATGAAACAAGCACCTAAATGATTTGCAGGATTTTTGCCAAAAATAATATTCTTCAATCGATCAATCAAGACACAAAAATCGACAATTTTGAAAATATTTAATTTTTATTGCATTTCTGTGCACATGCGCTTTAAATTATTTTTTACAGATTCTCAAGAACAGTTTTCTGTGAATATGAGTTCCAATTTGCAGGACTTTTTCAGGATAAGGAAAAGTCACCAAAAGCAGGGTGCAAATACTCACTTTTAATGTATTAGGTAGAGATGTGAAATTAAGTGAAGTAAAGTAAAATTCCAGAAAAGGATTCCACAAAAAAGGGGGCATATTTTATCGATATTTAATACTTATGTGTTTATGTAATGTTGTGTTGTTTATGTAATGTTTATGTTATGTCATTTCCCTTGTTTATTTGTATAATATTTTTAATGATTTATGTGTCTTTTAATTGCTATACTTGTACTTTTCTCTTAACTGCCATTGTCGTTAAGTTGTAGTGATACTAGTCGTAGCCGTACTAATAGTCGTAGTAGTAGAGTACTTGTAGTAATAGTATTAGAAATAGCAGTAGTCGTAGTAGTCATAGTGACATTGGTAGTAGTGGTAGTGGGATTAGCAATAATAGTAGTCTTAGCAGTAGTACTACTCTTAGCAGTACTACTACTCTTAACAGTAGTACTACACTTAGCAGTTGTACTAGACTTAGCAGTAGTACTACTCTTAGCAGTAGTACTATTCTTAACAGTACTACTACACTTAGCAGTTGTACTAGACTTCTAAGTAGTACTAGTCTTAGTAGACGTCGTAGCAGTAGTAGTGGTCTTAGTGGCCGTAGTGTTCGTGGTAGTAGCAGTAGTTGAAGACGCAGCAATAGTCGTAGTAGTACCGATAGTTGTAGTCACAGCGATAGTCGTAGTCGTAGCGAGAGGCGTGACGTAGCGATAGTCGCAATCGAAATACTTGTAGTCGTAGTACTTGTAGTCGTAGTACTTGAAGTCGTAGTACTTGAAGTCGTAGTACTTGAAGTCGTAGTACTTGTAGTCGTAGTACTTGTAGTCGTAATACTTGCAGTCGTAGTCGGCGTAGAGGTAGCAGTCGTAGTAGTCGTCGTAGAGGTAGAAGTCGTAGTCGTACTAGTCGTAGTCGTACTAGTCGTCGTACTAGTCGTCGTACTAGTCGTCGTACTAGTCGTCGTACTAGTAGTCGTTCTAGTAGTCGTACTAGTCGTTGTAGTAGTCGTTGTCGTAGTAGTCGTAGCCGTAGTAGTCGTAGCCGTAGTAGTCGTAGCCGTAGAAGTCGTAGCCGTAGAAGTCGTAGCCGTAGAAGTCGTAGCCGTAGAAGTCGTAGCCGTAAAAGTCGTAGCCGTAGAAGTCGTAGCCGTAGTAGTCGTAGTCGTAGAGGTCGAAGTCGTACTACTAGTCTTTGTAGTCGTAGCCGAAGTTGTCGTAGTCGTTTTAGGCGTAGTCGTTGTAGTCGTAGTTGTTGCAGTCGTAGTAGTCGTAGTCGTTGTAGTCGTAGTCACAGTCGTTGAAGTCGTAGTCGTTGTAGCTGTAGTCTTTGTAGTCGTCGTCGTTGAAGTTGTAGTCGTAGCCGTTGAAGTCGTAGTCGTAGCCGGTTGTAGCCGTAGTCTTAGTCATAGTCTTGATGGTAGCAGCAGCAGTAGTAGTAGTAGTAGTAGTAGTAGTAGTAGTAGTAGTAGTAGTAGTAGTAGTAGTGGTGGTGGTGGGGTGGTGGTGGTGGTGGTGCCGTTGGTGGATGTGGTGATAGTAGTCGCAACAGAGGTAGTAGAAGTTCTGATCATGGTATTAGTAGTGAGCGTCGTCGGCTTCGTGGACGACGTCACCGCCATCAGCGTCGTCGTCGTCGTCGTCGTCGTCGTAGACGTGATCGTCGTATACTTTACTCACCGCGACAAAATTTTCAAAACTTTCTTAAAAATTGCTCGATTTTTCTACTTTCTCGTTTATAGCTCAAAATTATGGTGAAGGTCCAATTTTCACTGACTCCTTGGAATTTTCGAAAATTGCATCAATTAAAAATTTTTGAACTCTCTCTAGCAACTTCATTTTCAATATATACGCCTTATAAAAATGCTCTACTTGTTTCAAAAAACTGTGTCTTACTAACTTAGAGTAAAATTTTCTTAATATTTTGGGACAGGTTTCTATTTTCATTCAAAACTCTGGGATTTTAAACAGTGCATGAATTCAATTTAAAAAACACCATTAAAATGAAATGTAGAGATGCCTTTGTCAATGGAACGTGTTCCTCGATATCAGATATTTAAAAAATATTGCACAAGTTTCTAAAATTATAAATAATTTCTCCCTAAATTTTGAGTTGAAATGTTGAGTATCACTTTCAGCGTCTGTTTTTCAACTTCTGCGCCCGAAAAATCATACTCCACGACAGCACACAAAACTCATAACAAATATTTTTGTTTTTCTTTGAATTTGTGAAAGAGTAAAACAAATTGCACTGAATTCAACGGCAGCAACGCAGTATTTAAAAAAAGCATCAATTTTTTTAATTAATACGAGATATGTTTTTAATTTCGTTTGGTAAGACATTTTGCAAGTAATAACTGAATTGTTAGTTGGTTAGAAGTTGCAATATTATAATACGTAACCGTTAAGAATAATACGAGAAAATATGTGCTGTTGGAGTACCACTTGTTGAATTAGAGTAAATTGTAAATTTGTGTCATCAATTTTACTGGAACCTCTTCG